>LGRX02034046.1:0-89975 GCA_001247695.2 Cymbomonas tetramitiformis
TATGCGCGTGCCACGATGTTGAGACACCTCCTCCAATCACGGGTCCTCAATTTATGCGCGTATGCGCGTGCCACAATGTTGAGACACCTCCTCCAATCACAGGTCCTCACTCTACGCGCGTATGCGCGTGCCACAATGTTGAAACACCTCCTCCAATCGCGTGTGCTCAACCTATGCTCGCAGGCTTGTGCCGCGATCTGCGGTCACCTCTGGCAATGTTCGATGGCCGATGCGTGACGGGAATACAGTTAAACCTGGCAGGCGATGGGGGGCGTTTGGGAGAGCGGGAAGGCGCAGGGTGGGCAGCCGACTCAAGGCGAGGATGATCACTCCGGAGTGGTAGCACACGGCAGAGCAGCTGCATTGACCGGTGTGCCCCCACCTCATCGCTATCCCTGCCGCCTGGTACTTTTGCGATGCGTCCGCCGGCAGAGACAGCTCTCAAATCAACGGTGCACCAGTGCTGCATAGTGCACATCGACCATAAGTATCCACCCAACTACATCTGATGACAGATATGCGGGTAGGGCCATATGCGTATACTATGAACGGTTTGTAGATGATCCGACGTCTCTCGTGAAAAGGAGGTTGTGTGAATGTGCGCCTGGAAGGGCTTTGCCGTGGGGTCCTCGAGTCGGCTGTATCCAGTCACGAGGCCGCCTTGGCGCCGTCCCGAAGGCAGCAGCTGAGGCCTCCCGATGTCTTCGTATGGTGGCAGCTTCTGAACAGGGTACGGCGTCTGCAACCTGGCACACTGCAGCCACCTTCTTGGCATGCGATACTGCAAACGAGGGCGGGGGCAGGCTCAAAATCGTGTAGGTGACTGGGGGAGGCGGGGGGGTCCGTGCTGTAGCTCGTGCAAACGATGCGGTGGCGGCATACCGGGCATGGGAGCAGCGCAGCGCTAGGGCAGCCCACCTGGCGGAGGAGTCAGACCGGCGGGTGGCAGCGCTGCGCACACAGCTGCAAGAACTCTTCGATTCGTCCAGCGGCGCTCCAACTTACACGGTGGAAGCTGGGAGCGCGGCGCTTGACGCTGCCACGTGGCGCGCCCAGACGGCATTGGAGGCCGAGCAGCACTTTCGTGAGGCCGCCGGCGCCGCCGACCCCGCTCCGGTGGAGGGTCTGGTGGGAGCGGGGTGGGCGGTGCTGGCAGAGCTGCAGGAAGGGGAGGAGGTGATGCAGGGTAGCCTGGTAGCAGTGCGGGCGGAGATCCAAGAGCTACGGCGTGCGCAGGAGGATGCCACAGCGGGCTGTGTGGCCGCCGCTGGCGTTGAGCTCCGGGCAGCCAATCGGATGCTGCGCCGGCAGCGGCTGCATCTAGGCGAGCTTCAGCAGGTCCTGGCGCGGTGCCAGATGGATTTGGAGGAGCAGGCAGAGGAGACGCCGGGTGAGGAGGTCGACCGGGGCGAGGTGGACGAGGCTGCCGCACGGGTGGCAACGAAGAAGGCGGAGGTGGAAGTCGGGCAGAGGCGGCTGCGCGCGGCCACCTGCGCGCTGGTTGCGCTCGGGCCGCAGTTCCCCGAAGTGGTGTACTTTCTCGAGCACGGGGTGCCCCCCGAGCTGCTGTCGCTGTGGCGGGCGGACTGTTTCCTGGAAGACTTCGCGGCATGCTCTCTGTCAGCAAGGCCAGGCTCGCGGCATGAGGTGTGGCAGGTGAGAGACAGCCGCGGCCAGGAGTTCGCAGTGAAGATGTACCCCATCACGCAGGGCAACCCGGGGGCGCTTCGGGCGCTGTGGCGGGAGGCGGCCCTACTACACCGCATGCGGCACCCGGCGATCGTGCCCATCCTCGCGATTTTCCTGTCCCACAAGGCCGGGAGCACCAACTTCTACGGGCTGCAGATGCCGTGGTACGAGCACGGGCAGCTGGACGAGTGGAAGGCGGCGCAGCAGCCGGACGAGGGCGCGGTGCGGCTCGGCATGCTGCGGGTGCTGGAGGCGGTGGCGCACCTGCATGGTAACAAGGTGCTGCACTGCGACATCAAACCGGCGAACATCCTGGTGGACCGCGCCGGGCGGCCGCACCTGCTGGACTTTGACATCAGCGTGGACACCGCCACACGCACGTCCGTCACCTACCTGCAACAAACAACAACGTTACGCGGGGTTCGGGGCACCGACGGTGCGGTAGTTGAAGTGCACCAATGGATGTGCCCTTCTGCTTTGTCTATTGAGTGTTTTTTCCGAATGTGCCTCCTGCCAGCCGGGGCGTGATTCAGAGCTTGAAACTCAATGCAATGCCGTACCCGCTGCTTCACATGCGCCCTTTCCTTCGCGCCTGATGAGCGAATGTGGCAATGGACTTGGGAGGCCGCAGCGGCTGAGTGGCCCATGAGGCGCGCGAGTGCTGCTGTGGCCCACTCGGAGTTGCTCTGACTTTCGACCGTTCAAGTCGTTGTGCTGCCAACACGCTGTGATATGACCGCTCCTCGCTCCTCAGTCCAGCTTGCTCGGGCTGATATATTGACGCAGGCTACATGGCGCCGGAGCTGGCGAGTACGGGTCCCACTACAGCCACGGACATCTACGCCTACGGCATGACGTTCGCGGCGGTGGCGCCCCCAGACGGGCAGCGTGGGGCGGAGCTGCAGGAGCTGCTGCAGGGGCTCACTGCGGAGGACCCGGGGATGCGGCCCTCCGCCGCGGAGGCCTGCCAGCACCGTTACTTTGCTGGGGTGTGGGAGTGGCAGCGCACGCAGCTGCGGGTGTGCTGCGTGAAGGTGGAGGTCAGCACCTGCGGGGGCGCCCAGCATAGCCTCAGCGATGGCGTGGAGTGCTCCAACCGGGGTGGTCCGGCGCACTTTGTGTGTGGAAGGTGCCTGGCGGCGCACGCACAGCGCGAAAGCGAGGGGCGGGACGGCCGTGTGAGGTGCCCCTGCGCGCAGGTGCGCCTCGTCGACTTTCGAGAATCGTCACTGCCGCCACGACGCCCTGCTTACGCGGCAGATTGCAACGAGTTGCGTGCGAGTGCATGCTCCACGCATGTCTTGAATACGGTGCTGTGGTGATGGCATGAAGGCTGGCGTATGGTGTTGACGAACCTTTCAATGCACTGTGTGCATGCGCTCGCATAATCATATGTGACTGTGATTCCAATCATACTCAGAACCTTGGTATACGTATCTTGCTTGCTGAAGTGGTCTCGTGCATGTCCGGTGATATATTCAATGCACCGCGCGCCTCTCTGCAACGACCAGCACAGCTTGCAGGGGAGCGCCCAGCAAGATGGGCGTGCATGCATTCCCTGTCGACGCACATTGACCCATACTCTTCGAGCAACGCCTCAGCCCATAACTAAACGTTGAAGGCCTCACCTCATCGGTTTAAATCGTGATCAACTAGGTATGCTCCGCGTTCTCTATCATGCAGTGCTACACTGCGGTGTAACTATTTCTAAAGAAACAAACCAATGTGTTCACAGGGAGCATCGATGCATACCAGCGAGCAGGATCCGACGGTGGCTGAGTGTGAGAGTTGTGACTACACGGACATGGAGCTTGCCCAACACCTGCGCCCGGAAGAGTTCAAGCTCTACATGAGCGGACGGGAGCGGTGTCTGCGGGAGGCCATGCTGCAAGAAGCACAGGCGCAACAGGCAGAAGTGCTCAGGGAAGAGCTGGAGCAGCTGCGGCGATGTAAGCTTTGCTACACAGCCGAGGCCAATGCAGTATTCATGGATTGTGGGCATTTTGGGGCGTGTCTCGATTGTGCACACCGCGCGAGGTCTCGGGGGTGCCCGTTTTGTCGCCTTCCTGTGCGACAAATCCAGCAGGTGTTCACGCCATGAGCACAGGCTGAGCGCGTGGCAGTGATGTTTCGGCGGTGTGTCGTGTAGTGCATGCTGGTTAGGCAAGGCATGCTGTGGTCCAGAGGTACAGCTCCCTCCTGGTTGGGAATCAGCATCTCCCTCGCGCCATGTCCACAGCAACAACCCCACGCAAGTGCAAGTGGGCCGACAGGGGGGGCACCCAGAAGCCCAGCTTGGTCCTCACCCCTCACAAGGAGGCGCACGGCTCTTTCACATGCACTCTACGGTGTCCAGTGTCCAAGGAGCCCTGCTCCACCGCCTTTTCCATCGAATGCCTTTCCCGCGACCAAATGGATATTTGCATTATCGTCACTTGCCGCCAGTGTGGTTTCGCTATTGGTAAGGTGGCTTTCGGAGTAGCTTCGTTGTGCACTTTTCGATAGCTGCAAGGAACTGCCCTATAGCCGATCGAGGGTTTGGGCTTTAGGTTTTGGGTCCGGATGACAGATGGGATATCACTGAGATTTGGTTCGAAGGGTTCATCGGAGACTTTCAAGGTGTCATGGTAGTGATGCCAACACCTCATATGTATTTAGTGTTTTTTTTGCACGATTCTTGGTGGTTGGCTCTTTACAGCGGTATTCTGTATATGGCCACTTTAGCAACTCAGATGGGGTATGTATTATTGTGGTTTATTGAAAACTATGTTATCTCATTTTATTCATCGAGGTGGCGGGATTTTCTGTGCGCAAGAGTCTCGGCATTCCAAAACTGTACCTAGCTACCTACTTTCGGTTAATGCTGTTAGCGAGGCGAAAGTTATCGCTACGAATCTGTTGACGAATCCCCTTTTGCTAGAAAACACATACCCCGCAACCGGGCGCAAGTAACCCGCTTGCGGGGATTCTCAAAATGTGGAGAATGCGTTAGCGGATCCTCAGGTTGTTGGTACCTACTTGGTACTAACAGTCACTATTCAATGTATGCACATGCTCAGTATCATGGTTTTTATGTAATATTACACCGGTCAAACAGGCTGTGCGACTGCCCCCGTAAGTTTTGCGAAAAAGGAATGAACGCTTACACAGCGAACAAAACCAGAACGGGAAAATCGGAAAAATCGAACGACTGAGATTTTCGATTTTCCATCGTGGACCATTTCTGAACCGTTCCCCGATTTATCGTCTCCGTTGCCAAAAAGGGGCCGATTTTCCGTCATAATTTCATATGAGCGTTTGTACCCATCATGAAAGCGACACGGACAGAATCGAGAGTGACATCGACGGGTGAGAAATCGGAAAAAAATCATATCCGAAATGACGACCGTGAGATTACGCTTGTTTTTGTCCGCTTGCAAGTTTTCGCCTGGAAAGCGCCTGGAAGTCAACGAGGGTAAAAAACAGAGTGTTGCGGGGTCACTTGCGATATATTGTATGATATATCACACGTGAGAACGCGACCGAAAAGGTAGCGCAAGCACTGATGATATCACTGGGCACAATCATCCCGGAAGAATTCTTCTAAATGGTATGATCAACCCAAATCCCGCAAGGGGAAGAATTGGCGCAATTTGCGCTTCCGAAGTTGATACCCGTCAACTTCGAAAGCGACTGCTTTCGCCCATATAGTTCTAAGAAGCATATGGGCAATACAAGCTTTCCACAATAACGGAACATGTTCACTGCGGGGATGCCCAAAATGTTCCGTTGAGTTGCGCGATCCGAAGCGAAGCGGATCCGTGATGGAAACACCGAAATGCTTCCAGTATAATTATACTGGAAGCATTTCGGTGTTTCCATCAATCCGCGGAACCGCCTTGCTTCCGCTTGGGACCAACCCAACGCCGGTGGCCCGAATACGCTAGACGTCCTAAGAGACGTGTTTCTGGTGCATATGCGGGTATGATGAGCAACATGTTGCAATTTGTTGCTCATTACACCTTTAATCCTGATCATCATGATCTAGCGAGATTTACTGTACCTCAGCCGGAGGTGCAGTGGGGGGAAGGATGCACTCGGTGTCAAAGGGCAATATACGCCCTTGGGTGAGGCCTCCATTAAAGAATAACGGGGGATTTTTAGCCACGCTCAGGTAGGCTGACGTAAAACTGAGAGTTTTCTGATCTGTGACAGGTGACTGGAAGTATGACAGTCACCGGGAACCGATCTGAAAACTGAGGTTCTCTAATCGGTCGGAGGCCATAAGAGCCGTCTCAGTGACCGAGAAGGCTTCTTGCTGTGTTCCGATTAACTGTGTGGAAGTCCCGCCCCCCGCCCTTGAGCAGGTTGCACCGTGGCAGCGGTGATCGGAGTGCACTAGCAACAACTGGATGGAAGATTGTTTTTGGCCCGCAGAAGGGCAGACGGATCGTTGTTAGGCTCCGTAGAGAGTAGGCTGCGGCATTGCACCTGTGCAGTACTGACTGTTTTGGCAGAGGCTAGCAACAATTATCCCTCATGGGGGCCTGCGAAGGACCCTCATGCTAGTTCCTGCTTTAAGTGCTGTGCAGTAGACTTAGCTGGGTGCGTGGTGCATTGCCAACATACCTGACTTGCGATGAGCAGGTACCCTGTAGCTTTGGAGGGTTTCAGCCCCAGCTAAGTATTTGAACCGTAGCCTAACTCTGAGTGAGAGAGCCGGATATTTTATGTCTCGTGGACATCGACAACCGACACCGTCTCTACCGTCTTCGTACTTTGACAGAAAGGGTGATATGAGGGTATATATATAATGGATATATATACGCGGTAAAGTCACAGAATCACACAGTGCCGGGTGCTCGGAAACGGAATAGCATAAAGCTAAGAAGGCAGACATACGGACTGACTAACTAGAGAAGGCTAACGTGACGGAGACACGGTCACGGGTGACACATGCCACACACAGTGAGGGGTGACGCAAGGAGAAGCAGGCCCCCATACAGTGGGGGGGAAATCGGCTTTCACGTGACACCACCTCACCCCGAAGGTGTGAGTGGCAATCCCAGAGCGAGCAAACCCTAAAACCTAAACCCAATGTCACTTAATGTCAAAGTTCAACGAAGGGCCCATTGCGGCCAGCTAACAACTGGCAAGATGCGGTCAACCTTTGCACGAAGCTAATTGTGGCTAAGGTTAAAGCTAGTTGGTTGCGATGTGATCGTGCTTTCACTGAGTGGTGGCGGCGGTGTTCTCGAAGATGTCGAGGGGCATCCAGGTGATAAATTAACCAACCCCTGTGCGGTGCCAGAGCCAAAAGTAGCCTGGCACCACCAGGCGAATGCGTCGATGAGAAGGGGCTGGGGGGGTGGAAGGTGAAAAATGCGGTAAGGGGGCGCGATCGAGCGCATTGGGAATGGCTCGAAAGGAACGATGGTGAGGGGCGAAGTGGGCGTGGCAACATCACCACACACCACTAGATGGTGAACAGGTGGGGTGCAAGGCGAGGGCGAAGGGAGTGGAGGGACGAAGTCGAAGGAGTCAAAGCACACGTTGTTGATGGCGAACGCGATGGACTCGAGTTTGGTGCTTGGTGCGTAAGCACCACCAAGCACCACCAGACCACAACCAAAGGGAAGATGTCGTCGTCGAAGCAAGTCCGGTGCAGACCTAACCGCGGCCATGCGCGCACGCTGGCGTAGCGAGGCCATGATCTCTGCGGCTGCAAAATCTGGAAGGCGCGTCGATAGGGTTTCGTGGGTGAAAGGTAACTCCTCGAAAAATATACCAAATCAAGTGATATAGAAGTCAAATTGGGGTGAAATTTGACGAGGAAAACGGGGGTAATGTCAAAAACGTCGTACGGTAACCCGTATTCCCGCCAGAAGGGGTGCTGCTGGTCAGAAAGTCGAGTGGACGTTTGGGTTGATGGTCATAACGTAACTTCATGTAAAATTAGAAGGAAGTTTGGCCGAAGGAAATCGCGGAGAACTAATCTCGTTGACGGTAGGCAGCCCACGATGTGAAATAAGGAAATCGGGTTGAGGTTAATGCGCTCAAACCGGAAGGCAAGTAGCCGGCCATGGTGAAGGAACAAGAGGGAAAGAAGGAAGTTCGGGCCGAAGGAAATCGTGGAAAACCAATCACAGACGGTAGGCAACACACGAAGTTGGACAGGGAAGTTGGGATGAGGCAGTTGCACTCAAACCGATGTAAGTCCGAAGGAAGTAAGAGGGAAAGAGGGAATTTTGTAGAATTGACGTGAAGCCAAAGCGAGTTGATGCCTACCGAAACACCACTTAGCGTGAAGTGGGTCGATAACCTGACAGAAAGGGTGATATGAGGGTATATATATAATGGATATATATACGCGGTAAAGTCACATAATCACACAGTGCCGGGTGCTCGGAAACGGAATAGCATAAAACTAAGAAGGCAGACATACGGACTGACTAACTAGAGAAGGCTAACGTGACGGAGACACGGTCACGGGTGACACATGCCACACACAGTGAGGGGTGACGCAAGGAGAAGCAGGCCCCCATACAGTGGGGGGGAAATCGGCTTTCCCGTGATACTCGTACTGTCAGATTTTTCGACAAATTTTCGAAAAATATCGATCGATGGGAGTCCAACTTTAAAAATTGCAGACGGGGGTGGATATTTTCCCTACGGACCCCCTATATTTTTCAAAATTTTGTCATTTCTTTTGGCTGAAATTTGACCTAAATTTTGAATAATTTTTTTCAAAATTCTTGTTCAGGCCAACTCGTGGTGTCGGGAGTGTGGGTACCCCTTGGGATAGCATCCGTGAGAGGTGGGACCTTGTGGGTACCGATTTGGGCTAGGGTAGTAGTCGTATGTCATTATAATTTCCACACGCAGTGCAGCGGCCGAATTTCCATTACAAATGTGTCATTTGTCGGCTCTGTAGCCGCAGCCGTACAGTAAAGACCGGTATATAAGAAGCCGGGGAAATTTTGCCAGCGGCTGGCTTCTTAATCGACGGTCATGGATTTGCCTTTGCCAGCGTGGGCACGTTTCTTAATTTGGCAAAATCCTGACCATCGGAAATCCAAATCCAGCGTGTGCCGCTTCTTAAATCGACAAAATTTTCTGATTCCAGATTCGCCAACGTGATCCAGCGCTCAGCTTCTAATCTTGGGGGTCCAACTTCTGACTGTCGACCAGCGTCGAAGTTCTTAATTTCGGCTTTTAAAACCTAGAAACCGACACACAGACTTGTAGACCCAGCGGTGACTTCTTATTTCAGGTGTATTTCTTGAAGATCTTGGCGCGCAACAACTCTGGGTACAACTTCAAGGTGTATTACCGCACCGAGGATCGTGAGGCCAGTCACACGCTGACAGACGAGAACTATGTTGGTGGTTTGCCTGAGGTAGACAGCTATAAGTTTGGTTCGTGGGTAGCTTTCAAGAAACTCAGTTCTTCTTAGAAACTATTGTCATGTACACTGTACAGTGCATGTAATAGTACAATCATACATAATGCATACGTAATGAGAATACTTATTGTGTACCTTCAGTACTGCATATGCATTGTGCTTGTGATCATCCAAAACTTCTCAAGTGTATTGAACCTTAATAATGATTGCATTCTTCGAAGTATAGATATACATGTATACATATAGATATATATCGATACGTTGTATACGATTAATTGAGAACGAGTTCATTGGATCGACATTCATGATACGGCTTCTTAAATCGATCATTTTAATGTAGCCTCTTCTCGAAATTCCAGCGGTACAGCTTCTTAAAATGGCATTTTTTATCGCCATCCGTTTTTTTTCCAGCGGCTGGCTTCTTAGCCGGCTTCTTAATTTTTGGGCAAAAAGCCAGCGGCTGGCTTCTTATAGCCGAGCTTCTTATATACCGTTCTTTACTGTAGCCGATTAGAAAACCGGACGGGCGAGGCGGAACAGCACGGGATCCATTAGTTTTTCAGTGCTGTTAATTATAAATGATTCAATGGAAAATGAGTCATTTTTGGGGTGACACTCAGATAATTAGAGGTCACATGACACGTCATCATCGGTCCCCGTCCCGTTGGATCCGTCGCGTGGGCATCTGGCGTGGGTCTGGCGTGGTGGGTAATCATATCACCAATGCAAGATACTTTGCCTCGCTCGTGTCTCATCTGAAACTTGCTCCCTTTTCGTTTTAAGATTTTATAACGCCAAGTTGCGAGACGCGACGTTTGAGGTCTCCCCATCCTCGGGTCTTCTTTCACGCTTAAGATGGTGCTCGGCATCGTTAGAACTCCGTGGAACCCGACAGCGACGTCTTTCCGCCCGCGTGCACCCAACGATCGGAGCAACAGAACTTGTCGGAAAAGGGTGGCCTATCGTGCGGCGCACGCCTCAGCGACGAATGGGTTTTACAATGTAGACAAAGTTGAGCAGTTGAAAAAGCTGCTCTCAGCTCCCGGAATTCAGCAGGTGCGTAAAGGCGCGCTTGCATGGGGGAGTCCGTGTGAGTTCAGGAACACCCCGAGACGACGCGCGAGCTTGCCACAAAGTTCTCTCTCGCCCGGAATTCCTTGCATAAGTCGTTTAGACTGAGTTTGGTATAGAACTCAGGAACATATTCGCTCACGACGTATCAGGGATATCCTGGAGACAACGGCTCGCTGCAGTGCAGGAAACCGCACGCTGAATCTTTTGATGAGAGCTTCCCGTTTGCCCAACTCCTAGCATTGCGCGACCCTTGAGATTGAGATTGCAAAAGAGCCGTTGTATGCAACCGTTTGATACTCCAAGCCGCTGACCTTGCGGGGACTCCCTCAGGGACCGTGTGCTCACGACGCGCTAAGCGCGAAACTCATTGAGCGGGGCGGTTTCTCAATGGCGTTCATGGTGAGGAAACCTGCTCGTCGGGTTGCTCAGATACTTCCTTGATTTTTTTTGCGCATCTGGTTAAACGTGTGACAGCATTCTTATGTATTTTCCGCGTCAGCTTTCAATACGAGCCTTGGGGATATTGCTTGGCGTGCAGAGTGGCTTTTGTGTCTCTGGCGCCAGACTAGCAGAACCAGATGCCGGCATGATCTCCTGTACGTGCACTTACAAAATAAACCAGCCTTGACACGCCTCAGTCTTTTCAGCCCTTCACACACTAAACAACCCCCGAGCATGCTTCTCATCTCTAAATATTCTCATTCGATTTCCCGTCACTGTTTAGCTAAGCCGCTTCCCAACTTGCTGTGGACAACCTTAATTTCCCTCACATGATCGTGTAGTACCTCTAATTATTCGCCAACTATTATATTCTACTCCCTCTTATCGTCCGGGAGCTTCCCGGCATCATCAGTGAGATATCCAAGGCTGGGCTGTTTCTGTCCAGTGATCGGCCTTCCCAATGCTGCTTCGAGAGACGTGGACGAGTGCTTTCATTTATGAGGTCTTGGTTGTGAAGCCCTTACTTGAGACTCTCTGTTGTACGTCTGTCCCTCGCAGATGGCGAGATGGTTGACGCTGGGAAGCTCATCTGTGACAGCACCAGTATTCCAATCATCGGGGACGGAGATACAGGTATCTTCGTCACTCCAGAGATTCAAAACTGTGAGAATACCGAAACACGTAGGTTCCGAGAAGACGTGTTTTCTCAATGTGGCATCCCTCATCAGCTCCGACTGACTAAAGTGATCGACGCTTCGTGCCTTCCTAGGGAGCAACCATGCCAGCTGCAATTCTGGCCGCACTCATGTGCATTCTTCGCATAGAGGTTCAGAATCCTGCGTGCCGGGTCACGAGCGAACGCCGAAAGATGGGCTTGAGAAGCAAGTTTTGACGGATTGGGAGAGGCTTCTGTGCCGTAGGATATGGTAATGCTATGAACGTGAAACGCACAGTGCAGGGATATGCTCGGGCTGGCTTTGCAGGCATCTTGATCGAAGATCAGGTGTGCCTTTTTTTTCTGCCATGAGTCTCTCTGGTTTTGGTGTCGAAGTTTAGACCCCGCTGATGCCGGTTGAAGCCCGCGGCTGCCGGTTCAAGCACGCCGGCGCCATTGATCGCAACGGCTCTCCAGAACAAAATAAGCCAAGAGCACTGGCGGTTTGTCTCCCTCCAACTTACTACTTTCTCGCCTCCACCTCTCTGAGTGCATTCTCGAAATACGTCGTAGCCTTCGACACTCGCTCTCTCGCATGCCGAGGAAGTAAAAGTCGGGATGATGGGCACTTACAGGTGGCACCGAAGGCGTGCGGCCACACTCGCAATCGTAAAGTGGTCAGCCGTGGTGAGGCACTCTCCCGGGTGCGTGCACAGCAGGGCGGAGGCGCTCTCCCGGGTTTTGTGCAGCGTTCCGAGTAGCATGGGCTCACCCCTCACCGAACCCGATGAGTATGACTGGCGTGAGGTTACCCCTCATCGAACCTAATGAGTATGATTGGCGTGGGGTTGCCCCTCACCGAACCTGATGAGTATGACTGGCGTGGGCTTACGCCTCATCGAACCTGATGAGTATGACTGGCGTGGGCTTACGCCTCGCCGAACCTGATGAGTATGACTGGCGTGGGGTTGCCGCTCACCGAACTTGATGAGCATCACTAGCCCATTTTTCGTAAAGACGAGTATGTGACCGCGCTAACAAGTTGAAATGTGTCTCCAGTCAACATTGACCTCCCGGCTGTCTGCTGCTGGGCCGTGATTGGTCGTCCTCCAAGCGAATGTGGTTGTTTGTGTCCGCCACTGCGCTTGGCCGGCGGAATCAACCTCGCACCTTGTATCGAGCCGCCAGCAGGCAGGGTGAAGTGACTGACCCGCGGTTCAAGCTGCCACGTGGATGTTTGAGAGCATTTGCCGGCCACGGGGACAGGTGCGTGCGGCAGCGGATGCGCGTGACGAGGGGGCCGGCATCTTGATTGCGGCGCGCACGGACTCGCGCTCGGCCTGCTCATTGGAGGAGGCCCTCTGGCGAGTCCAGGCCTTCCGGGATGAGGTGCAAGCCTTCGCCCCCTCCGCCCCTGGGAGTAGAGCATACGTAGCGAGGGGTACCCCTGCCCCACCCCGTGAGCAGGCCTTCCGGGTGGAAGTGCCACTGCCAGTCAGGGGTTGGCAGGATTGGGGCATTGGCAGGTCCAGCGTGTGTGACTGCAAGTCAGGTTTAGGGGTTAGGTATGTCACTGACACCAACTGCGCGCTGGATGCCAATATTAGCATCTGAAGGAGCACCTATGAGGGACACTCAGCCACTGGAGTCAGTCAAGCAGAGGCCGCGGTGGAAGGGTCCCTGTTTTGGACGGATCCCACCCTTGTTCCGAGCGGCCGTTAGAGAAGAAAGTCCGAATCCCATCCTTGTCCCAAGCGGCTGTTAGAGAAGAAAGTCCAAATCCCACCCTCGTTCCGAGCGCCCGTTCGAGAGGAAGTTGTGGAATGGAGATGGAGGGGGGGGAATGGCCGGCGCTACCAGGGCGCGGATGTTGTTTTCATCGATGCTCTGCAGTCGCGCGAAGAAATGGAGGCCTTCTGCAAAGCCGCGCCTTTCATCCCGAAGATGGTCGGTCCCTCTGCATCTCCCAGACAGGCAGCGCAAGCGCCGCATGCGGGCCTCTGTGGGTTTGCTCGGTCGGTTCTGCCCTGCACTTGACGCTCGACATTGCAGATATCCTCGCAATAGGAGACACCCCCAGCAGGGTGCTCATCACCGATTCCGACGCTTCGATTGGTGCATCCCGGGGGCCTCAACCACCTCGGCTCCGCCGGGGACCCTCAGCGGAGCTCCGCGCAAGCTGGGGGCGCGGCTGCGTCTGCCGGGGACCCTCAGCGGAGCTCCGCGCAAGCTGGGGGCGCGGCTGCGTCTGCCGGGGACCACGGGCTGATCTGGAAGGCTGAGGGAAGTCACTGAGGCAGCGAGAAAGCTCTGCCTGGGCTGGGCTGCTGCCACAGGCGAACATGCTGGAAGGTGGCGGGTCCACTCCGTTGCTCAGGTGTGTGCTCATCCTGGGAGCGACTCCTTTGGCACACCGTCGCCACAGAAGACCCGCTGCACTATGTACCCACGCCGATGATCAAAGGAGTGTGCGTGTGGGTGCGGCATCCGGTTGTCCCAGTGGTGCCATTCTGGCGGGCACTGCCTCTTGGAGAGCTCGGTGAATTCTTCTGCCTTTGCTGCAAGGAGAGGCAGAGGGTGGTGAAGTCCACGTTCTGTATTTTCCCTTGATTTTTGTGGGGAGCACTCAGGTGCCCACATGTTTTCATTTTTTAACATGGGGTGCCCATGCTGTGTGGTGTGACTGCATTCATGGCATAACCATGGACCAATGGGTCCCATCCATCGACAGTGAGCCACTGGGGGGCATGCCAGCAGGGTCCTCTTACTCCGTAACCCAGAGACCCAACAATTGTTGGGCGATGATCGGTCACATCGTATCATCTTTCCATGCTGCTTTGCATCTGGGTTGGGAATATGTATGAGTTGGTGGTATCTTGTCACGGCCCCGCCCTGCTCCTGATTTGCTTCTCACATCCACTGGGATGATGGTGGGCTGGCTTTTGTCAACTGATCTCATGCCATTCAGTGTGTGCGGCATCCAGCCCTCCGCCCCTTGGTCCACTGTTTCGCTCAAGAGGCCGTGCGTCAAGCAGCTCACGACAGCCCCCCCCCCCAAGCCGCTCCCTGGCTCAGGCGCCTGGCGGCGGCTGCGCGGCGGAGAAGGGAGGCGCCCTTGAGAGGCGCGAGGCTCGCCAAAGCGGGACGAGGAGGCGCCGCTGACCGGGGGCTGGGCTTGCCGTAGTCCGCGCGAGCTGGAAGAGATGGGGTTCAAGCTGGTGGCCTACCCTCTCAGCTTGCTGGGTGAGTGCCGCGTGTACAACGCTAAGCCTCTGTCAGATGTCACGCCTGTCCAGCCCCCCTCTGTTGGTGGCGAACCTGCCGGGTCGATGTTAGGGGCTTGGGGGGCTGGGTGCTTGAAACTCAGAGGGCGTGCAGCATGCATGTTATGTCTCCACAAGCTCTCTTTGATCCGTGCGCAGCATCACCTGGAGATGGTTGACGGGATGCTTGGCGGGATGTTGTAGGCGTGTCCATGCGGGCAATGGAGACCGCTCTGGATGACCTCAAGCGAGGAGTTGTGCCCACCTCGCCCGCGCTCCCCACTTTTCCCGAAATGCAGGCACTGCCCCTCCACCGCCCCCAGCTGCCCCAGGCCCCCTTGCTGCTGGGCGGGGCTCCCGCCACCCGTTGGTTCTGGGGCGCGTCGCCGCAGGGCAGGATCGTGCACGCAGAGCAGCAACCGGAGGCTGATCACCACACTCCTCGCTGCTATAACCGAAGCCACGCTGAACCCCTGAGGCAAGCTTCGAGATGGTTCGATGAATGAGCATCCAGGGGTAGCGGGGTTCAAGAGGTAGACCATGAGGGGGGCCGGTCGATGGGCCTACTTTGCAGGAGGTACTGGGGTTCCCGGAATATTATGCGGAGGAGGCGCGTTACGCGGTGCGTACCGAAGATGCCGTCGCCGCTGACGTGGTATCCGGGGACCTCCTTGCGACGTCCACACAATCCATCGAGCCGGAGCTGCTGGAGCCGGAGGGCTACGGGGGGGCTCAGTCCCGCGGCTCCTCTCTGCGCCGCGGGTTGTGGTTGCGCCTCACGGTGACCAATAGCGACGGCGTCGTGCAGCTGGACACACGCTTCCCGGCGGACTTCCTCGGAGGCGCGAGCCCCTCTGACCCCGCGAGACTGGCGGCGGACCTGCGGGCGGTGACGCGCGTCTGCTGGCGTGGGCGAGCGGAGCGCGGCACAACACATGCATACTCCGATCAGATGAGCACACGGTCGCCACGGGCGCGCTGGTAGCATACTCAGTGTGCTTGCGCCACTGACTTCCTGAGCTTCGTGGGGGTGCTGATCAATCACGTGGTGTCGCTAGGAGTACAAGCATGGTATGGACAGCGCGGCTATGGATTGCATTAACCCATAGACACCATGGGTACAGGAGCTGCATGAGCGCACTAGGAGGATCACCGCACAAGCAGCCGGGCGCGCGGGCAAGGTGGCCGCATGTGTGGGATCTGAGCGTGCCGCGGGCGGCAGTGCACCCGCGAGACAGTGACGTTGCCGCGGGATACACACTGCACGCAGGCCTAGCGGGGCGGGCCGGCACCTTCACCAACTTCTTGCCGCAGGTCGCAGGCTTGGACTTGGACGCCCTCTTGAAGGTAACGATGACGTGTGCGCTGCCGGTGCCGGGGCCGGGGGCTGCTGTGGCGCATCCCGGCGATGCTGCTGAGTCTGCATCCTGGTCAAGCATGTGAGTGTCTCGATGGCAATGCGAGGCGCCGGCGAATCCGCTTCATCTCGCGGATGACACCGGGAGCCCCCTCGCACACTTGTGCTGCAAGGCAATGCCCTGTGCACTGCAAAAATGTCGAAACTAAAAGAGCGGCAAAGCGCAAGTAGGCACTGCGCGCATGGCAGCGCCGAGGCTGCGAGCGTGCCACATGGCATGCGAGGGACATTTGCGGGCATGCGATGATGCGCCACTCGTTTCATGATTGGCCCTTGATTTGGTTTCGCTGAAATCTATGGGCCTGGGATGGATCAAAAGTCTCCACGACCAATCGCTTTTGAATGCGGTTGGGCGGAGATGTAAGGAGATCCGGTGGTCCCAGATCCACATGGGGTGAGCGTCCAGCCGGCGCCGCCGATTCTATTAGTCGTTGAGCAAATTGGTGGGGTTGGGACATTTCAGGACGTCCCACTGAGCAATGTGGACTGGGACAGCAACAAGCCGCAGGAGCTCATCGACGTGATGCGCGGCGGCCAACGCATTCAGGTGGGCGCCACATCAGACACGCGCCCTGCGCATGCCACGTGGACACGCGCCCTACGCATGCCACGTGGACGCCATGGTGCGTATTAACACTGCAACACAGTTCGCATCACCTGTGATACATGTCAGTGTCCGGCATGTGACGCTCCCTGTGATACATGTCAGTGTCCGGCATGTGGCGCTCCCTGTGATACAGCAGTGTCCGGCATGTGACGCTCCCTGTGACACAGCAGTGTCCGGCATGTGATGCTCCTTGTGCCCGTTGCATGCAAGTGTGCTTAGCTTTAGTTGTCAGCTTGTGTCATGCCTTTTCGCGCACCCAATCGCGCGTTTCTTCCCCATTGGATCTAGATTCAAGGGCATGCAAAATATCCTCATATTTCAGGCAGTCTAGCTGGGCCGCCGGTAAAGGACATGCGCGCGCACAGGCTGCCATGGATTGCCGCGGATTGCGCCATGCCTCGCGTGGGCTTGATTGCAGTGTTCCCGCGCTCACCAACGGCCATTACCAGGCGGAGCACTAACGCTGAGCGTGCTAATGTGCGGCGCCGCTGTTCCGAAATGCGATTGGGTAACCGAGTGGAAGAGGGCAATGCCACAGCGCGCTCCAGCATGCTCGCGAAGAGCTGTTGCGGTGGACCAGTATCCAGGCGCGCTTGCATGCGGCCTTTGGAATGTGCGCGAGCCTCGCGCGCATTCACTACCTACACTCTTATAAGGGCGAGCGTGCAACACCCCAGCGCTTCGTCAGGCTCTCCTGAAGTGTGCTAATACCCGGGCATGCAAGCGCTCAACCGTGCGAGGTGCTGCGAGCAAAAGTGCGAGCATGCACTGCACTTTTCCAGACCGCAAACGGGCAAACAAATGTGATATGCCGGTAGACAAATATGCGTGTTTACACCGAGCAAGTGCTGAAACATAACAGCGATCTTCCATGCAGCGAGATGGAGGATGTCGCGTCATGCGGCATGCGAGCCACCGTTTCTTGGGAAGCATGGTGATGACCAGGCAAGTATGTGTGGGCCCTTGCCGTCATGTTCAGGTGTCGATAGACCAAGGCTCCGGATGGCGATTTTAGCTTCCCTCCGACAGATATGTAGCTCATTTCCATGCAGCAGGTGCGTGAAACATCGGCGATGTATATCCGCACGATGAGCTGATCGCACACATCATATCATCTAAAAAGAACCTGAAGGAAATGGTGACATGCGCCTCACTTATGCTGCGCTAGTCCTGAAGTATAACATATATCCCTGCACAGTTTTCATCACACAAAGCATTACTTAACTTGCCAATCGGGGTTTTCCCTAGCAGGGCCCTAACAAGTAAATTAGTATCTTCGAATGCCATTGGGTGTGCCCGAAGGCAAATGAAGAGATTCTCTGGAGTCGGCGATTGGGATCGTATCATGCCAAACTTGCGGATGCCTCAGTCCGGATCCCATCATGTCAACTGCTGATCATTTGTATCGGATTGGAGAGGGAAAAACATGCTCTGGAGTCACAGGAAACACTCAATGGCGAGCCTCCCACCATACTTTCTTAGTTCATCTTTCTGCTTCGGTGGTATCCTCAATCTCAACGCAAAGATAGCACAGCTGCTTGACAAGTCGGCAACAGGATAAAAAATCACATCCAATCAATGGGCAACATCATCACGTTGCAGGATCGAGTTTCCAGTTTATCCATTCATTTTCAAGACATTGATATTCCAATCGATCGATTCTGATAAATACTAGAGAGGTAGTAGATACCGGTTCAAATCTAATTGTGCTATTGCTTAATGCAGGAGTCCTCCAATTTGGTTATTCTGATCACTTTATAATCGTTATTTTATAAATAGATGTACGTACCATCTAGAAAAATCGGTGCATGAGATTGTTACCACTGAAAGAACTTTAACAGCCTTTGGCTATGCTTTATGCAGGAATCCTCAACGTTTTAAAGATAATGAATGTAACGACTGCACAATTATTACAAGTAGTAATAAACAAACACGCAGTTAATATACTTACAGTTGACCATGTTATCTACGTACAGGCATTTTCAACTTCTTAGTTTGATTTCTCAACAGCTAAGCCTACAAGCATCCTATGAACTACGCAGGCCAGGCTGCAACTCTCGGTTGTTTCATGTGCGTACGAATGTTGAAAGCTCTTGAAAGAAGCACCACACTGCCTGGACCCATAGTCAAGCCATTGTTGGTATGGTGTAGACGCACGCACCTAAATTTTCAACTGACAAGCAGACTCGAACGAGCACGGATTCGCTAAAAAAAGGTATATACCGCAGCAAACTCTATGCCATAGCATGGTCTGCACAGACCGGGGAAAGATCCCACCGGGGACAGTCCCAGTCGTGCTGCCACTATCCGAAACAACTTTCATTCAAACTGCAGAAAACAAACACATTCAGCACGTTACCGCACGGACGCAATTCTGAGCGGCAAAAGATCCCGCAAGGATCAGTTTTCGATCGCGCTGCTACTCAACCAAAACCGCAAACAACGAGATGTGGGATTAACATGCGATTTAGACGCATGCGGTCAGTAGCGAAAAAGTCGCCGTCCTGCGTACGATCGATTCTAAGAACGTACACGTACCGCTGGATCCGCCGTAGATCCGTTAACACGGTCAGGGGAACAAAAACAATCGTAAGCGAATGTGAATGCCGAGTAAACAAATGTACATATATAATGTTGACGACACTTCGACGCAGTGATACATCTCGCACATACATCATATGTTAGTCACACGATGATATACCGCATTCCACAAGTCTCGTCGTAGGCCCCGTCGCGCTGGGATAAGCGCCGTGTTCGTCACGGTGTGGGTGATCCTGGATGCCTCTAATACATTATATCACTCTAAAATCACCACCACATCGAATATATGGTGGCATATTATTACATATTATTGTATTTGGTGCGATGGTATTTTTAGAGTGATATGATAATGTCGACGAGAACGCAGGAGCAACAAAAAACAAGAAAACACGTTTAACCAACAATGCCAACCCCCCCAAAAAAATGTCGGAAGCAATGAACGCAGTGTAGTACTAATAGCGCCGCCAAAATCAGCCGATTTTGCTGCGCGGAGTTTGAGAAAATAAAGGTTTATACCGCGAGGGTTCCGTTGATGCTCTTCAAACTTGCGTTTGGAAGTTCTCGTCGAGTGAGCGCGCACACGCTACCTATATCAGCCAATAATATGAAAACGCAGTGACGGACATTCCTCCCAAGTAGACAACCCTCTGGAAGGGTATTCAACCTATAATTGCCGCTTAACACCGCTATTCAACCCCACTTGCTTTCCACGGTGTGTGGCTTAGGATCGAATCAAGAAAGTTGTCTCCTTGCTTGGAATGTCCATGGCCCGCCACAAGGAAGGATCCACACAAATTTGGGCTGCCAACCCGATACCTTTGTGTAGTCGGGGACTTGCCCACACTCTCCTTGCCACGTCGCGTGACACGATTGCAACTATTACATGCCACACCGACTAGAAGTCATCACTCGCCGTAATTGCTGATACAAAAATAATTTATATTATCAAATATTCATTCAAAAACGGGCATAAAGCTCATGCAAATTATTTTTTGCAAATTTAATTTTCGCACAAATTTAAGTTACATCAAACTCGATACATCCATAACATAACTTTCACTTTCCCAAAATATTTTTTGAAAATTATCCCCAAATTTTGGGTGTCTTGTAACCGATCAATCTCGATAACACTTACGACCTGATCGATTGGCACCGACTTTCCCTGATACCGCTGCTTAAAACCATGTCGATAGTCGATACTGATATCCTGGATGTATCGTGATGTCGGTGCAACCAAATAGGTGTATTGTTGTGCGAGCGAAATGTGTTGTGTGTGTCATTTATTGCCGGTTGTCAAAGCTACAGTGATAGAAAGGAACCGTTGTGCAATTCAACTAGATACGAGTCGGAATCCTGATGACACATATGAATACACCTTCAGATATTCATTGCACCTTGGAAACATGAGATATAGTCGCATTTTCGACTGTTATCTTTCAATCAACAGGAGATGCTCTACTCGCTATCACCAGCGTGATATCGTGAATCAGTGATATGCGTATACTGCTCTTGCGCGTACACGATGCTACGTCAGCTGAGCCATAGCATATCATATGTCAACATCGAGCCGGCAACGATTTCCTGCAGGATATGTGTGCGTTTTTTTTACCTGTAAGTACGGTTATTTGAATCCAAAATACACCAGCACCGCCGGCACTTAAAACCACGTTCTCTTGACCTGATATATTTTTTCTTGTGTGTAAGCGAACCGACAGCAGCGTCCAAAGTACTGTCCAGGATTATAAGTGATGGTATCATAAGCAAAGTGAGCTTCACAAGACTGGTGTATATCATACTGATGATATAGTACGTATTGCGGTGACTGCAGCGTATATCATACCTTCGGGTTTGCGCCGGTGAAGAGATCTATTGCATAATATCAGGGTACGCCTCAATATACATCCTCATATGCTGACACAAGACGACGTTCTTTAATCAAGTGCGGGTGTGTTTAAATTTATCTCAGTGTGAGTATGATACGATGGGACTACTGTATCGTGAATACCCGGTATCATAATCAAGCTACATTTTGTGTATCTTCACTATCGTGAATTGCCAATGCAGCCTTGTATGCCCCGTTCGCGCCGGGAGAAGCATCGAATATTAAGTCGCGGTCCATGTCTTTTACCGAATGCCTCTGTCTTTGGTACACGCGGTAAGTGCGTTGTGGCAAGCCGGGGTTGATGTTTAATTCTATACTATCACCATCGTCAATCACATTCGGAGATCTCACACAATCGGAGAAATCTAACGTAAATGACCGTACACATATTAGAGAGTGTCAAAAACAAACCAGTTTTCTTCGTCTGAGGCCAGCCCTCCACAAAATATGAAAATCAATACATATACACACAAGTCCCTCACCGATTAAGCTCATGCAGCACACATTTGAATACATTTGAATACACAGATAAACATATCAATTTGTTTTGTTGTGCTGGCAATCGTCAGGGAAAAAACCCTCTCAGCCGGGTGCACGCGTAGCCTCCTACATGCCGAATCCTTCTCGCAGTGTCACCATCACCAAAGTATGCATGTGCCAGTGGAGGTTGCTTTGGCATCGATATCAATGCCAAATGGACACCTGCCACGCTACTCTTCTCAAGTGAACTTCTCCACAATCCGAAAAGACTCCACTGCCGTTCTGATTTCAGAAAGGATTGCGGGGTCCTTCTTGCCGGAAGAGTCTCCTCCCAAGATCACAAAGACCTGCCACATTCACAAGCATGCCCATTACAGAACAGGAATTTGCGCATATCCATGGCCACAGGTGATTGCATACAAGAACCATGCGTAGCAGCCTGAAGATTGCAATAAGGGCTCCTTTGCATGTTTCACAGAAGACGCCTCTGAGGACAGCTGGAACGTGGAATATAGTTCTAACCAAGTCCCTTGGTTGTTCCTTCGCACTCGAGAAAACATGGCGCCAAGATAAAAGAATCTGGATGTCTGTGATTGCCTCTTCCACAAAGAAGAGCCTTGCCTCTTCCACATCATGCCACGTGGAGTGCTCTTGGGTGCGGTGCTTGAACCCAAGCATATTCAAGGTGTTTCATATATGACGAAAGCGGGGGTGGGGTTACGAGGGTTTATACAACAATTTTGCAGATTGCAATCATCTTCTTTCCACATGGGATTGCAGAACAATTCAGTCAAAATCTTGTGAGCCCTTCTGTGAGCCCATAGCAGTCTGTGCTCACCTTCCCCCCGCGAGCGCTTGCCGAAATGTAACCAAGAAGACTGCCTCGCTTGAACTCGTAAATGTAGTAGTTGCGCTCGATCCCTGCTCAGCCACAGGTGCCCCCGTCTCCCCCTCCCAACCCTCCCCATCACACTCCTTCGCCAGAGTATCCAGCAAGTCTCAACCAAACGCCATGGTGACATCATCACACAGGCCTTGCGGAGGTGACCCCCTTCGCTGCCCAGTGCAAATGCCGGGTGCGCCTCACCATGCCCTCCATCATCCAAATTCGTGCAGCTTTCAGTGGGTCCCTTGCCTTCTCCCACGTGGCAATCGCCCATCAGAGAGCCAATTGCAGCGCTGTAAGCCATTGCCGGGGTTGCCCTCAAGAGATGCCACATTCGCAGCACAGAGTCCCAGGCGCGCTGGGGCTGCCCTCAACAGGCGGGGTGCTGCGCGCACCGGGATTGCCCTCAACAGGCGGGGTGCTGCGCGCACCGGGGTTGCCCTCAACAGGCGGGGTGCTGCGCGCACCGGGGTTGCCCTCAAAAGGCGACGGAGTTGTGTTGGTGATAGTTGCGGCGCGAACGATGGTTGCGCCTGGCGGCACCAGTAGCTTTGCGGCCTCCAGCGGCTCGCCAAACTGAGAAATGTCTTTTACCTGTGCCCCGGCGATGCCACCAGACATTTAGCGTGCCACGGGGCGCGTCCATCCGTGCTGCTGCGAGCTTTGTACAGGTGCACATGGAGATGGCAGCGCCCTCAAAAAGGGCGCAATCCCGTACTTGAGCCAAGCTCGTGTAACATCTCAGCCGGGGTGTCACGCGCCCCTGTTGAGCGGTCACCTATGATATAGGCTCGAGCACGCGCTCCTTCCACATCTCCCGCTCAGCCCCTAAGGTCCCATGCTCTGGCAAGGCATCTCCCGCGCAGCCCCTAAGGTCCCATGCTCTGGCAAGGCATCTCCCGCTCAGCCTCTAAGGCCCCATGCCCTGGCAGCAAGCGCATTCCCCCGCCAGCCCCTAAGGCCCATGCCTGGCAAGCAAGTATCTCCTGCTCAGCCCCTTAAGGCCAGATGAGGCCGGGGGCAAGGCATCTCCCGCCAGCCCCTAAGGTCCGATGCTCTGGCAAGGCATCTCCCGCTCAGCCCCCCTAAGGTCCCATGCTCTGGCAAGGCATCTCCCGCTCAGCCCCTAAGGTCGAATGCTCTGGCAAGGCATCTCCCGCTCAGCCCCTAAGGTCCCATGCTCTGGCAAGGCCCGGTAAAAGGCGACTGGGGTCCCACAAGAGACGTTGCTTCAAGAGCGGTCGAGTTGGAAGCTTGATATCTATGGAGCTTGCCTGCAACAGAGGTCGGGAGGTGACGCGAGAACTGAAGGGTATATGGCGGCGATGCAGACTGAGGGAGTAAACGTAGCTGGCGATATCTCGACAAGAGTTGACAGGTGTGTCGGCACACGTCTAGTGTACATGACCTGAGGGTTGTAGATGGACACACATGCGGGCGCTGCAGCTGAGGGGCGCATATTTACGACGCCATGCTTTGCCTTTGTGACTCTCGGAAGGCTTGGAAACCATGACAGCATTGCAGTGGGAGCATGTCACCACGACGCAAGGAGCGAACTTTCAATAACCTCAAAAAGTGAAATGTATATTCCATCTTCTTCTGGGTGGTAAAAGCGCTTTGCCAAATCGTGTCAGTGAGGTATTTCAGATATTTCAGACGATGCGTTCAGAGTTCATTTCTGTGAATTTTCAGAATCAGACAGCTCTTTACAAGTCAGTTTTAAAAACCGGATTCACAGGCTGAAAGGTGCTGCGCCAGAGGGGCTTTCCGAGGAGGAGCAGTGTAAGGTTTTGGGGCAGGAGCTCCCACCTGGAGAAGCATTGGGCGGATTGAGGATGCGTCTCTCTTGGCAATGCTCACAAATTGTCTCCTGGGAAATGCCATCTACGCCTCAGCCCGGTGCACGCAAGTCCCATCATGTTGCCTTCAGCCGTGGTGCAAGGATGCGTCAATCGAACCCTCAGTGTGAGCGATCGCCACTGAACATCGACCTGGGAAAGAAAATCCCGTCGAGCGCCGATCTTGCAGCCGCTGACTCCCAGCCTCGCTGAGGCACAACAAGTAGCAGGTGGACACACCGCAGGAGCACGATACACGTATGAGCAACACGTGTCCGAGGAAGGCCAGAGGTGCGGCAAGGGCGGCGCACTGGTCCGGAGAGAAGAACCGGGCTTGCAGGGGGCTCGGAGGCGGCGCAGCGTTGCCGTATAATAGCTGGGGGGCTGTGCTCCCGAGGGCCCCCCCTCCCCCCTCCCGCCTGTCATGTGTCGGGCACAGGGCCTGTGCTCCTGACGATCCCCTGCCTCGTGCGTTGGGCGCAAAGCTTCGCTCGTATAACTCAGCTCTCCGGGAAAGCCGGCAAGCTAGGTCAGAGTGGGCCTGTTGTTCGGACGCAAATGGCCGACTTTCCGTGACCGCGGGGGCGGTTCACAAAATAGAGTGGGGTTGTGACATCTGGTCAACAATAAAGACTGCAGAAGAAACGTTTCTCGCAGCTTTGCACAAAAGGAAACAACTTAGCAAGGGTTCTACACGCTGAAATGCACGTAATACAGAGATGCTTCGCAGAGTCTCTAGAGCAAGATGCGAATGATGGACTATCGAAGACGACTCGGCCTTAAGGCCTTACTGGTACCGACTTTAACTGTGGGGGCAGGCTCGGCGCACAGGGCTTACTGCTTCCGATGGTGGACTGGCGTGCTAGCTCGAGGGCATCCTGCATCGTGTATGTGGCCGGAACCTGCGAGTTGCGCTGGCAAGTTGGTGAAGATGGAATCACCGAGGACACACGCCCAAAATCTAGGCATTCGAGTAAAGGAGGTTTCGGGTGGTAAGTTGGATGAAAGGAGGTTTCGGGTGGTAGGGTGGTAGGTTGGCCTTCGGGTGGTAGGTTGGCCTTCGGGTGGTAGGTTGGCCATATAATTCACTCCAGAAACCGCACCTTCAATGAAAATGCGTTAAACTGCTTTGTCGTGAACTTCGTAGACGGTTTTCCAGAAGTCACGGTAGCTGTGCCCAAACCCCACACGAATATGCTTGCACACGCCAGGCCAGAGTCACCGTGCAAACCCCACACGAATATGCTTGCACACGCCAGGCCCGAGTCACCGTGCAAACATGTCGTGACTTTTTCGCGGAACCCCTCGTCCTCAAACAGCGGCATCGCGGTGGACCGGCAAGTTCCGTCCTTGATGCGCTGGTGGTAATAAACAATATCTTGAGCTCGTGGCGGCGGCAGGACTCGAGGGTGGCCGCGATAGGTGCGACAGCTTTCTTGGTGGACACAAGGAAGCGGCTCAACGGTAAGCATATCCGCACCCTCTGAGAGCTAAACACGCATTTTCGCTGATAGCGCAGGCGACGAGCAGCGATGCGTTTCGCTCACAATCCGCCCGAGCAGGCCTTCACCTGTTGCAGGTCCGGCGGTGGCGACGGCGTCCGTCACGACTGGGGCAAGTACCTGTGACGAGAAGTATCCGCACGCGATCAGTAACATCGCAATCACACAAATTCAATTTTTTTTTCGGTTCTCCAGCCCTTATTCTATCACCTATTCATAGCGTCCTATCTTAGACTTAGTGGCCCTCACATCCTTGCTCAAACGGTAGGTGAGCATGCGCGCTCCCGTCTGCCAACCCTGCAAGAGAAAGGAACGCAACATGGAAGAATCATGACAACGACCACGAAACGCAAGTGGAGGGGATGCCATGGTTTTGCGTGCTCAAAGAAAGCTACCGTCTTCTGGCAGGGAGTACCTCTTCAGCTATGGCGCCGGTCAATGAAGAAAATCCGCCTAAGGCGATGACGCTAGCCGCCAGCACTGCCCGGCGAGAATCACAGGCTATCTGACCAAGATTTGTGTCCGCACAGTCGTTGGAAGTTTCTTCAAACAGGGAGTGAGCAGAGTCTTCTTCTCGAGCCGCGCGCCCTAAGATCGAGAAGTTCTCAGGAAGTCCAGATCGAATTATCCTTTAAGACAGCCATAGCCCCATCCACGTTATATACAGCTTGGGATGCGCCGCAAGAAAACCCGGGCCGTTTCGATTTATGCAAGAATACCGAAGTCTATTGAACATGACCAAGTTGTTTGTCAACCCGTCGAAATAGGGACGACAGGTGCTCTCCGTCGTGAAGTGTAGGCAACGTCTTCGAGCTTGCGAGATAAACGTTCGTCTGGATCAAGGTTACACGCACTGTGTTGTGTTGAGTCCAGGTACAAGGAGAGCTGCACTTTATTTTTTTGGCTCGCTACAATGGATGGCGGCCTAAGAGCGAAGACAATCTACCTGTCCGCAGAGCTTGGTGAACGGCAAGACAATGATGTTCGTAGATTCTTATGCAGGGATTTCTGAGAGTTTAGTTTTCGTAATGCTATTCCGATTCGAGAACTTGAACTAGATTGTTTGCTCGAGGATATAGACGCAACTCGGAAGGCAGCCACCCCGTCTGCGACATTGAGCTTACTCGTTGGATTCTGTTTCCAGTCGATCTTACACGACAGCTCTCTACCCAAAGTGGAGGGTGCCATGTTAGTTCTAATATCACGCGCACGGGAATACAGATATATATTCGGCTGCAATATGTGATACTTGGGATGAGAAGAAGCTTTGCGGGAGGAATGGATGTGGCCAAAACGTGCGCCTGGAAAAATCGCAAAATAAGATTAAAAAATCGAATCTCTTTGATCTAAAACGTCAAACCCTTGCGATAAGGTTTTGGTTTGGTTGGAGACTTGGAGTCATCCGATCGCGGAAGAGAAGCGCCAGCGCCTGGCCAGCGCCATCAGATCGCCATCCGGATCGCTATTGCCATCGCCACTTCGCCAGCCGCTGCCGTCACTTTCATTTCGATTTGATGCCGGACGGCGGACGGACGCTGGGACGGAGCGGAGCGGAGCGGCCGGACGTGGCGGACGAGAGTTTTCAGTGAGTGTAGCGCTCGCTGGCGTGGGTTTAGCTTTTATGCGTCGTTAGAATACGGCGTCTGTGTCTACAGATTTCTTTTCGCTTTGAGTCTCGTCGTTGTCGGTTGCATATCCTCTGCAAATAAAACGGCGTATTAGGGTTCTCACCCCCTGGCAGTGACCGATTCGAGCTTGTGTAATCGAAAATAACTGCAGGCATATCAAGCTGATCAGCAAACTTTTTCGTTTTTTTACTTACCTCAATCATGGGAAAGGATCAACCGATTCCTGTCAAGGAGCAGCAGGTGTGCTCAGAGCGTGTGCAACCTCTTCCGACACTGAAATCAAAGTCAGCTGCATGTCGCTGTTCTGGAAAAAATCTTGAGGTTCGGGGAGTTCTTGCTGGCAGGTGAAGAAAGCGGTTGCGGCACTCATAAAACACATAACGAAGGGTAAAGACGGAGGTTCCGAGCTCTTCGAAGACGAACAACTAATCAACCTCGTACGTGCCACAACGACATGACGTTGTTAATAACGCGCTTGCAGTTCCACAGTTTCCACACGAATCAGTGTGCTCCTTATTCTGCGAGCTATGTTGAAATTTCACTTTGTTGCATCCTGCGTCGTGGCAAGTGTTTCCCAGCATAAACAGAGGCAGGAGAGGCCAGAAGATGTTGTTTCCAACGCATTGTCGCCCAGTGTATTCGGGGAAGAAAGAGCTTGCGCACGCGATATTCAAGCTAATGAATAACTCCTTGATAGTGTCATGCCCAACAAATTCTTTATCGCTTTTTCATATCTGAACCCAAGTCCAAACAGACGCCAACCCCTGCGCCGTCATTCTTGGTACCTTTGGAGTCTCATAGCCAACGAGGGAGCATATTTTCGCCCCTGATATACATTTATTGTTGATAATTTTGATTCCGCTATGTTCGTTGCAAAATTGAAATTACCCGGGGCTTCATACTTCTGATCTCCACCGGTTCTTACTTGGCAAGCTTCAAGGATACAACTGTAGCCTGGGCTCGACTTTTGTCAAACAACAATATTATCGAATGGCCTGTAGGCTAGATTATGAGTTCGTTTGTTATCATACGCCGTTGCGCGTGCCATTCTCGGCTTGGTGAGACAAGAACTTTTGTGTCGGGTTCCACAGGTGATCTCCCTGAAGAAGACACCACAGCAGAACAGCAATAAGCCTCACAGAATGTGCGTATGTGGCGCCTTCTTTCTTGCTTGCACTGCACTTGTCTGTCTTCTTTGCGGCACCTCGTGCCCAAGTTATGTAGACCTAAGGAGCCTGTTCATGGTCCAGAGATATTCCGCACCCGCTGTACAACGTGGACAGCTCCGAGGTCTGCTTACTGGTGAAGGACAAGAAAGGTATGGCCCTGCGCGCCGCATGTTTACAAGCCTGGTGTCGCCTGGACTGCTGCCCGCCTCCTACGCCGAGTTCAACCAGCTCAAGCACTCTCGAAACGTGCGCAGGAGAAGGGCATAAGGAGGCCAAATTACGCGTTCAAGAGAGCGCAAACTGCGGGGTTTCCAAGGTACGATCCTGTCCTCTCTCCCGACACCTTATACACACGCACCATTCGTGAATCCTTTGCCGCATTCTTCATATCCACCACCATCCTGTGGAAAGATTCCACGAGCGCGGGCTGTGCGGCGCCGCTTTCCCGCACGAAGAGCTTCACGGGTGCCGTCTTATGCTTGGAGCATAGTTTACAGCGAGGGCAACGCCAGGGGGCTTGCTCGTGCGCCCGTGTGCCTGTCCACAGACTGGAAGGTTTTCTTTCCATCCACAGTTACGGTCACCGCCGGTGTTGTGTAAACGATCTCAGGTTATTGGGGTCTCGAAGCTAAAGGCCAATTACGTGCCGTTCGAAGCAAAGCGAAAGCTGTGCGATCAATATGACGTGTTCCTCGCCGACAGCCGCATTCTCCCGATCCTTCCGAAGCTGTTGGGGAAGTCGTTCTTCAAGAAAAAGAAGTGAGCATCCCACACCGATTCAACCTGCAATTTAAAGATCTCGCCCACGCCAGGCTCCAGGACGAGGTCTGGCTGGCCGCAATTGGTGTTGGGGTTGTCGTTGCCCCCGCACCTGTGCACAGCTGCCAGTTGGAATTTTACCCAGATTTCCGCCAGCTGAGTTGTGCTGCAGCACGTGCACAAGAGGCCGCCTGAGTCACGATCTATATGGGTGGGCTGCAGGCAGCCCATAGCGGTGGATCTCACAAAGAAAAACTGGGCTCTCCAAATCAAGAAAGCGGTGCACGCAACGTAGGTTCCTTCTGATTATCTGCTTTCAACCCGAGTCCCCTGCCACTTCCCTTTCTAAGTCTGCGATGGCCGATGGTGAGCCACGACTTAGGCTTACCGGAGAATCGTGTTTCCTCATCTGGCCCAGGCCGCGTTTCGGCCGACAGCAGCACTTGGTAGTTATCGTCTAGGGAACCCTGGCGTTGAGATGAAGAGCATGCAGGCGAATGGGTGCAATGCGTGCATCTCGACGTGGGCTATAGTTTCGGAGTGGTTACGTGTCACCGGGACACAATCTTTTCTGCCATGCAGCATACATGACCGTCATTACAGCCACGAACCACTATTGCACTTTCACTTGCTATCAACTCCGCTGGACTATTGTGCGTCTCTGTGCAGATACCTGTTCTTGAGCGGCGGCAACTGCCTCAATATTCGTGTGGCTACAGTCGCCATGTCAGAAGTGAGTTGCCTCACCGAATGAACTATCCTTCGAGCTTTCACCGAGTGTATGTGTTTCGGTAAAAGGTATAGCGTAGGATTTCGAAACGTGTTTCTGTTTTGGAAGGCGTTTAGTTGGAGGAAAGATCCCTGAGTTGACCCACTTCTGGGCAGTGCATGCACTCTCAGTAAAGCCCCTCAGTTATAACCCAGAGGTGGGCGGTGCATGCACTCTCTTATTTCCTCAGGTAGAGGCGGAGGGACGCATATATTTTGTTGAGAATTTGTTAAGAAAGCGACTTGAGAACATTGCATATTATTATCTGTCAATGAACGAAAAATGACTTCTTGGTACGGTTAGAATGGGGTGAAAATCTTGTTTGGTTGTGAGAGAATATTTTGACAGGAAGAAATTGCAGCCAATGTGATGGCAGCTATCGAAAATGCCGTAAATCACGTTCCACAAAAATGGAAGAACGTGCAGGTTTGTTCGATGAATCCAGTTAATGCTGCTGGCCCTCCAGCCCTCCATGGAGTGTATAGCGCACCATATAGCCAGCACCATCATTCGAGCTTGCGACAGGCCATACAGGTAATTCTGTCGATGTACCAAGGACCGTCGCGCACAAAGTACCGAGCCACTAGAATCGTGATTGGCGAAGGCGATGGGCCATGTAGTAAAGAACTGCAACTAGAGCACACCAGAGCTCGCTAGCACACTAATTCTTCTCACGTGTTTGAACTGTGCTTCATCCGAAAGATATTGATGTTCCTGTCTCGCAGATTATGTCCTGTCGAGTATGGCTCTCAGCTTATCCTCATGCACTTCCATCCAAAGCAAAATCTGTCAGAACCGTCATCAGTACCCTACTATCTCGTTGTTTTGCTATGCTACCACCCAACCTCACCCTTTGCCAAAAAGGCGACCTCTCGCCTCAGCGAGGGATTTACCCCAGGTTCGAAAGTTACATGTTTGCAAGGCAAGACGAACTTGGCTGGTTTGTCAGTCTGATTCCATGTGGAGGGTATCTGCAGGCCCTTTTCTTGAAGTCGGACGAATCGTTAGCGCTACCCTTGTACACTGCGTTGCCAGACGCCGTGCAGCGCATTGATGGCATAGAGGCGGCATCCGATGCGAAGGCTGACGTCCCGAAATCACAAAACAAAGAAGCGAAACCTGTCACCACGCCAGCCAAAGGTGTGGCCGGTAAGACCAAGGCAGCAGGGGCCAAGCCCAAGGCCTCCGTGGCTGGTAAGCCTGTGTCTGCTGTTAAGCGGAAGAAGGCGGTGGGGGGAAAGACCGCATAGATGATGGTGCTGCCCCAGGCATTATGTATCAGATAGTGCCACCCATAACGAGGACACAGACGCTTGGTAGTATGCTTCTGAAGGCGACGGCTTAGTTTAGATGGAGACTCTGAGAGGTGGATCTGACAGCTAAGGGCTCTGGTACCTGGAGACTCTCTAATAGGCAAAAAAATACTTTCAGCAAACAACTCTGACAGCCAACAGCTCTCGCTATTGGTGAATCCCTGGTTAATAAACTCACTTGTCAAAGTGATTGATGTGGTCAATTGCAGTTTTGTATACTTTGTAGGTGAATGAATGCATGGAAACATTGCTGCAAGATTGCACTATCAGAGTTGCATCTGTGAACTTCCGGTACCCATGCGTGACTATCTACGGTAGTCTGCTGAGGCAGACAAGCTTCTGGATGTATGTGTACATGCACAACTACTTCGTTGTGGTTTAGGATGTGTGTCTGTGCTGGTATCTTGTTATGACCCCGCCCTGTTCATGAATGCTTCTCACCTCCACTGCGATGATGGTGGGCTGGCTTTTGATGGTGTGCCGCGCATACCGCATCAGGTGTGCGGAAGCTCTTGCGTTGTGATTTGCTTAAAAAAGAAAAGAAAAAACCACGCCCTTTTGGGCGTGTGAGTATATTAATACGTATCCCTACTCTGTGCGGTCCCAGATTATCGCATGTTTCAAGGTTATCAGGTTTGTACTACGTGGGATCTGCACAAGAGATAAGAAGAACCACTATAGCGGCGTGTTGCAATCGGACTGCTAGGCAAGCCTAGTTAGCCCTAAGATCGGAAGAATGCGTCTACTTGTGTTGTACAGATGCTTCCTGCCTGTCCGGCTGTTGCTTTTCGGTGCAGGCATCATGATCAGTGTCACCAGAGACTAGCCCAATACATTAGGGGTAGTCTGCTATCCCTGCTTGAAACACTGGTGCAGGGAAACCACACGTTACTGTTGGGGAGTTTCTCATTTTCCCCACTGCATCCCGCTGAAAAAGATCCGATCTGCAAAAACCTTTTCAGGAAAAGTGGATCTTGTATTTGGCGCCCCTCCGTACTCTCAACATGACGTTAACACTGACGATTAAACGATCGAATGTATAACTAGTGTTCAGCAAAGAAAACGTGTCTTCGGATGCGCTTGCTGTCGCTAGCTAGTGGGCTTCGGAATTTGTAAAATAGCTTTGTATGTGCCTGGCTCTTGAGATCCCGGGCGTGTCTTTGATTTACAAGATGGCTTCGAAGCCGCAGGCACTGACTCAGAACGTTTACATGCCTGTAAGAGATTGTGCTTCTCCATAGGGACCCTGCCACCACAGTCGCTCGAGATGGCTTTACTCTGCTTTCGTTTCGTGGATTTATCTGCCTGCGAATGTGACTGTGTTGTAGTCGCATAACGACTGAGGTGCCAGGTGGAGATTCCTGTTTCGGAACCTTTGACTTCGATGCGCTCAGCGCGCTCGTGGACTTTGGAACTCTGAGATTGCCTGTTTCCACAAGATTCGCAGTCGTAGTGTGTTGTGGGTCATTGCCTACATATTGTCTAACCGTGTTACTTTTGTCTCTTAATATTTTTCGTCTGATGGTTTTCGCACTAGGATCCTGCTGGATTGCGGTACTTTGTGGAGTACTATCGTGCCCTCTTTTCTTACTTTTCTTCGGTGGTATGATGGCACGTTCTGATGTGGCTACAACTGCCTTTGCGCCAACTAGCCTACGTAACTGCCTCGAGCAGGTTTTCCGACAATACTTGAGAGTCTGTGAGATTCGAGAGTTGCGATTCCGCTGATGTATCTGCCTCTTCCTGCCGCAGCGCGGCAAAATTTATTTTCGTATAGTCTTTAGCATAAGCAGTGCTGCAGTCGCGCTGCTTACTGTCGGCGGTTGTAGATGGACCTCAAGATTCTCTAGTAGTGGCTCAGCTACCAGTTTATTCCTGCCGTAAAACGGCACACTGAGCACCTGCGTCTCAAACCGCGCTAGATATACAGTTTATCAAATGAAAATTGGGCCACCGAAAATCCACAATTCATCGCAATAAAAATTCATAAAGGCAGAATTAAGGTGGACGCGTTAACGACAGAGCGAAAAGTGTGTGATTTGCTCGATACGGCATGGTGGTTGATCCCGTCTCGGACGTTCCTTGCGCCTCTAGTTACGTGCGTGGTATCATCTCACGGACACGCTCTGTTATTTCACGTTTCTTGCATCCATTGAGATGTTACCGGATGCATGCTTTTGGGCGCGTTTGAACGTTTCCAGTTGCTCATATTTGATTGGGCGGGGCAAGTAGTGTAGTCCGCTTAATTCTCAAGCTCACAGTCTGCGGGCCTTGAATGTCGTGTCCACATGCACTACATCGATCCTTAAAATTTTCATTCGGAGGCGCCGCGCCTTTCTACACACGCCATGAAACTTTAAGGCGCGATAGCTGCAAACTGCAAGTAGTCCGACACCATATCGTGGTCTCTTGCGGTTCTAAGACGATGTCTGGATCGGCATTTTTTCTCGTGAGGGAAAGTAGCAATAACTGCTACCCGACATTGCTGTATATATGCGCTTGTGCACGATAATATACTGCATACGATTTCACGCTGCGTACGTTGTAATACGCACATATCAATTTCAGCGCCATATAACGTCGCGTCCGCAAATCGCGATTGCAGCCTTGCATGTCCCGCCCGCGCCGGGTTAAACGCCGCGTATGTATCGTGAACGTCGTTTCTTCCTAGCATCCTATGGCGGAACCAGAGCGTGTATGTGCACGCTGTCGCGAGCAGTGGCGGGGTCCCAGTGACTGTCGAATTTCTCCCTGCTCCATATGTATATAAGCTGTGTGCCCACGATGCACTAATGTTGCGATAACAGCATTAACACCTAAATGACGAATCGTTATACTGCTGGTACTGATGTTGTTTTCCAGGTAAGTGGTTTTCACGTTTCCGGCGATAACTCGAGTTCTAAACATCCATTTGCTACGAGTCTTCGCCCGCCTTATACAATGGAACCATGCGGATTCCATGACACCATGTTATCACTCGCACCGTGTGTGCATACCTCAATAGATGTGATCCACATCCCCAATACTTAAGGAAATCCGGCTGAACCCATTTCAGGGGGCATTTGCGATCATGCGCCATGAGCTTGGCACCACTATTGGCTTCCTGTTATGGGCGAAGACGTATCGTGTTGTATACCAATGGGGGAAACTAGTATGTACTTGCTTTGAGGCCTTTAGAGCGATCTTCGTAGGGCATACTTTTAACGTCTACCAGTAGGCCACCCCTGCACTTTCCAGTAAGTTTCTTGCTCGATACATCGAGTTTGATGGCCTTCGCATAGTTGGGGGACCTTGCTTAGGTCTCAAATATGGACATCAACACTTCATACATGTCAAATAGTCTACCAACGTAGAAGTTATGGCAGTTTCCGCGCTCGTACTGATGCGATACTGCTCAAAACGAATTCGTCGTTTAGGTGTTAAGCGTCCCAGCGAACAGCGCGCGGTAAGCTACATTGTTTCGTAGATTCTTGCGACAGCTGTCGCAAGTGAGGTTCCAGTGACTGTTACAGTATCCACTCTGGCTTACCATCACGCATTGTGCGATATGTGTACCAAGCAACAGAGGCATCCGATTGTAAAATCGGACCGTGATAATCATGACGGGTGTCCCGGCGCGACGGGGCATACAAAGGCCATACACGAAGCGATTCGCATCGTGAAACACCGCATACTGTAGGTATGAGCGACGAAGGTCGCTGCATACTCAGACTATATTCGCATGGAACACGTGTTTTTTCGTACACGCGTAATGCATGCTGTGTTATGAACATGTGCATGTAGGCAATCGTTTCGATAACGCGCACCCGTAGCAAAAAAATGTTCCAGAAATGTTCCAGTAACTGTCGAAGTGCGCCCCTACTATGTGTGTCTATACCTAAGCGGAGGGCCCATGCAGCAACGATGTGATGTGTACGTAATTGTCCCAGCGAAATTTAAGATCATGTCGTGTCGGATGAGTTTCCGCTTGATACCCCTTGACTCGCGCCTTGAAGGAGGCAACAGGCAGCAAGGCGCATCCAAATAAAACTCACACCGATCATCAAGTGCACGACTCGTTGTATAAAGATATCGATACGAACCAATTAGAATTGACATGAAAATGTATTCTTCGTCCTCCAAATCCATAACATGTTGAAATTTGTCTTAGAATCGGATTTAAATTTCCATATTCACAGTAATTTGAAATCAAATAAGCCTGTCTCAGGATGATTTCGGGTTGAAATTAGTTCCATTTGGATCGTAGTGCAGAAGACCCTCGGTGGGCGAAATAGCTCCATCCAATGTCCGTATATAATGACTTTTATATAATATGTTGATTGCGTCGGTACGATGTGCCTGTGAGCCCATCGATGGAATCGCACGTGTCGTAGACGTGCTGATTATCTGCAGCTCATTGATGCGAATAACTCGGGTAAGATAATCTGCCGTCAATCTTCGATGGACTTTTCCATGCGTGGCGCGGCAATCTAAACAGCTGCTGCTGAATCTTACGGTGTGGGTACTTCCCGCCTTCAGCCCGAGGCGATACATGTGGTTTCCCGTTGTTCGGCAAGCAAGCATCCCATCGAGCAGTCAGAGTGGGCAGCAGTGGATGGAGGATCCTTATGACTAAATCAGCGTGATGAGGGAATTTTTAGATGGCCATCAGCAAAAATGCTCCACTTCGAATAAAGTTTTCCTCGTTACCTACGCAAAACATCCGACACGTCCATTGTACCTACCCACAATGCACACGCATATTCAACGCCGGGCTTGGCTACTTGATCGATTGGTCCATTCAATCTTAATGTGCGTGTTTTGTGCTAGGATCCCTATCTAGCAAAGTGCTTAGTCTCAGCGAAGTCCATCACCCAGAAGTCTTTCTTAATATCGCCCAACAATGCCTCGACCTTCGGCTTGATCTCAGCAAAATGCGCCGTCTTCCTGTGTGCCTCGTGAGCGGACGCCGAGTCCCATACCTCGATCCACATCACCTTAGAATCGTCCTTCGGTCCTGGCCCCACGCCCTCACTCTCACGAATCATCGTAAACCGCAATGCACCCTCCTCAGCCGCCAGCATCTTCGGCGCGTATGCCTTGTTCATCTCCACCAGCTCCCCGGCGCACACAGCGTCCCTGCACTTCACACCCACCACCATCGTGTATGCCGTGGACATGCCCCCGGACGCGGCGCCAAGCTTCTCCCAGTACCACATCGGCCCCATGTACGAGCCCATGAAGTTCATTACTGGGTTGTCCTTGTTTAGACCCGTTCCCATGAGCTCTTTCACAAACGCCTTGTTCGACTCCCGGTTCTTATGGTCTGTGTCGTACGCGTCCTGGCTCTCGAACGAGGCAAGCCAGAACACCTTGTTCCTCGTCATCTCATCAGGAGGGGCTGAGCACTCCTCCGATGTCCGGGTGTGGGCTCCCATACATGCAAAGCGCGGTGCCCGCGGCTCCTCCCTCACCTGCACCTCTGCGTCCCTCAGCACCAGCTCGACCGTGCGGGCGGTGTCCCCGCTCGCAAACGCACCATACACACCAAACTCCGTGGTGCAGCCGATGCCCTCCGCGCCCTCAGGCGGAGGCCGCATCGCGCCTTCTTCTTCAGATTCGGGCCAACACCTCCACTCCATTCTGCTCTGTATCAGCTTGGACCACTCGTTTACTGGTTCTAATCTGCATACATTGATCCAAGCACTTACCCTTAGTATCACATGCGGCATCTAGTCGCCATCCATGATCACCTATCTGTCCACCTGGCGTGTATCCGACAATCCAACTCTGATCAACACTGCACTTCAAACACGAAAAACAAAACCCAGCAGCATCCGATTTTAAACCTGCAAACCTGTCCTAATTCCAGTAAGCATATCCAATGTAAACACATACCATCGCGTAAGCAGATTGCCGAAGGGTTACAGGAGCAGCTCACGCGCCGAATGCTGCCTGTCACTTGCAGCAGAACAGAAGCAGCGCGTAGACCGCTTCTAGTTCCACTTTGCGGACTTACTACAGGCCCTTCAAGAACATGACTCAAGGATACCCTCCGTCATCTTACAGGGAGCGTACTTGAGCCCCCCCTTGACACAGGCGATTCCTTGGCGAATAGCTAAGGATACAGAAGCTGCCACCATTTCGAAATTGAAGTCCACACAGCACATGTCGGTCGCACATAGACTCCAGCTGCAAGAGGAATCGCCCAGTCAGCCATATTTGAAATTTTGAGCGAGAAGCGCCCCGAAGAAACGCCATCCGAGCAAACACAATGTCGTAGCGCTACTCCCCACACCTCCTTTTAATCTGAAGGGTAGTGAGCATGCAGCGGTTACACAAGCATGCCAGCAAAGCGCTTGACGATTCACATACCTATCTGCAGTCTTTTGATAGTCCAACGTCCAGACGGACGGCCTGCTGGCCTCCGCGGAGACGAAATGCTCCTGCACTGCCGTGGCGCGGATTAGCGCTGCTAGGTCCGGGTATTTGGAAGGGTGGATCCGCCTGGAAGGGTCCTCGCCCGTCATCATACAATACGGATGAGCACCAATCATTAGCACGCGCACGTCCCCGGCGATCTTGTGGCGATCCGTGCCACCAAATTTGGTCAAGCAGGCGGCGCCGGGAAGGCCAATCACGCCACCGGCTTGAAGATCCTCCAGCATCTCCAGGTACCCCTGCTGATCCACCATGTTCTCAACCGAGGCACGGTGTATAAATGCATCTGCGTGGTCCAACACATGCTGGCGGATTTTTTCCTTGTGCGCATCCGTGTAGAAGATGACTTCCGCCCTCCACCCCGGAAGATCTGTCACCGCGTTACATAGCGCAAGAGTGTCCCGCCGGAACCCATCCGGGCCCTTATCGCTGCCGCCCGGCATCTCCAGGATCGCCACACTCTTCTTCAGGAGCTTGGCTTCTGCCACCATGCAGATGATCTCTTGCGCGACCATCTCTGCCACCTCGAGGTCAGCCGCAAAGTCGACGCAGGTGCACTCCAACTCACTGAGAGATGCCACACCGTCATCCACAGCAAAGGAGGCGGCGGACAATGGCGGGATCTCGGTGCAGCCCAGGCTCTTGTTCAACGAGTCCCACGCGGGGCAGAACTCGCGCAGGAAGGAAGCGTATTTGAGGGGCGGCTCCCAGCGCGCGGCGGCCCCACACTTCACGCCCACCGGAGAGCGGTTGATCATCAGCACACTGCAGTTGCCGGTCGGCATGCCACCGCGCACGGGGAATGCCGGAGCGTCATTCAGCGCGCGGTACTTCTCGATGGTGTCGGGGTGAGGGAAAGTCATCAGCCCTGGCATCACACACAGAAAACAAAGGTGCTTGTGAAAAAAGGTGTTGACTCAATGGTACCCACGCAGCCGCTACATTCCGAGAGAAAAAATGTGTGTGTGTCACAGCTGAGAGCCTACGAAACATCGCATGTACAGCCTCCCAACATATAGCATGCCTCTGCCGGATAGCAACTGTCATTCCCCATTATGCTTAAATTGTGAACTGGGCGGTATCAAGAGCAAAGTAGTCGACGCCTGGAAAGTAGGTGTGCAGCGAATAGGCTCCGAGGTATAGCATATGCCGCAGTTCCCAATGAGCCTCACAAACACAAAATGTGTCACAATCGCCAACCTCCGAGATATAACACGTGGAGCTGATGCAAGCCTCCGAGACTGAACGGGCAATGCAGCTGCCAACCTCCCACATATTGCATTTACTTCTCTCCTCACGTGGTGATACGGTAGGTTGTGGTAAAGGGACCGGTGGATACAAGAACAGAATAAGATAAAAATACCTTCGCGGATTAGGTCTCGAAGCATAGTAAAATACGCTTCCTCGTTCGCAAGAGTGCCTTGGCCAATGCGATGAACAATGGCGTCAGCAGACTCACGGACTCGCCGAAAGATGGTGTCCGTATTTTCAGCAGTGTAGAACATGACCTGAAAGAATACCCCAGAGCTCCAAAAATACCACAAAAGCTCACCCTCGAGCTCTGCACCACTTTAAACATATGACCTCACTTCACCCTCGTGCTCTACAACGCTCCTCAGCCTGAGCAAACTCGCACTTGAAGTATCCTTCACTAATCTTAGCAACCGCACATGTGTACCTCTCTCACCGCATACACGTCTATGCTATACTTATAGCATACTCGATTCTTCACTATTCTTGGCAACTGCACTCTCCTAGCACATACACACCAGGACTACTCGTAGCACACCCACACCTTAATTACTCGTAGCACACCCACACCTGCACTACTCGTAGCACACCCACACCTTCCCTACTCGTAGCACACCCATACCTGCACCACAAATAGCACACCCACACCTTCACTACCCGTAGCACACCCACACCTGCACTACTCAGCACACCCACACCTGCACTACTCATAGCACACCCACACCTGCACTACTCATAGCACACCCATACCTGCACTACTCGTAGCACATACACACCTGCACTACTCGTAGCACATACACACCTGCACTACTCGTAGCTCACTCACACCTTCATTACTCGTAGCACACTCACACCCACAGGATGGAAGGAGAAGCGGGTCCGGCTGCTCTCCTTCGCACCGTGCAAGAGGTCGCGGGTCTGATTATTCGACGGGCCCAAGGGCAATGCCCAGCCAGAGGTGGATAGCACAGGGTTGGTGGAGGGGGTGTGAGGCGAGGTATGGACCCCAAACCGGATCTTGGGAAGGGGACTCAACGGGAGAAGGTGGAGAGGTTGGCACTGATGGACAAAGCTTGCGAGGACGCGATGGAGACGGACTATGCTACATAGGCCGGGCAAAATAGACATGGGCATGGTAGTGGGACTCAAAGGTCTGGGGGAACACAACATGCGCAATCCAAGCAGGGTTCCGGTGGGGCAGGCTAGGCAAGCAGAATGGCAGCACGGCTCTTGGAGAGTATGGAGGATGTGCGGCGAGAAGCAGAGAATCTTCGGGAGGCGGAGGGTCGGGGACTGGGTACCACAAAGGCTTGGTATGCAGAGGTGTCCATGGGCGTAAGCGGGCCCGGCCAAGCAGCCTCGTCTCAACACTTGAGCGTCCAGGATATCTTGGCAAAGGGGGATGACCTCTTATCACCGGGCCTAGACCGCGGGGTTTGGACTCAAGAGCAGAGTGGGGCCTCACCAGAGCAGGCAATGGCCTTAGCCGAGGAGGTAGTGGACAATTCAATGAAGGCAAGCAGGCGGGTGACTCAGCTTCTTGAGGGGGGGGATGGCACGGGGGGGACTCGTGGGGAGGGTGTCGACCGAGGTGTAGGTAGAATGGTGGCGGTTGGAGTTGACACATACCGGGCCCCTCAAAGCCCGGGGCCCATCCCAACAGCGATGGCCACTTTCAACAGGTTGCACGGCAACATATGGCGTCTCATCAGCTTCCCTGCCCACGTGGCGAGGTTGCTGGCCGTGCCGGAACTATCAGTGATAAACAGTTGTCGGGAAGCCTACGACCGGCTGGTGAACCATTGGCCGCAAGAGGGGCTCGGGACACACAGGCACATATGTGGGGATGGGACCTCAAGTAGGAACAGTGCATAACAACAGATGCGGTGCGAGTGTGGAGCGCATCACTCTAGACCGCAGCTGACTCGCAGGATGTCCAGCGCAAGGGCGCCAGTCCCATATAATTAGTGTTGAGGGTAGGGGGAAGCAAGCGCAGATCGGTGGCGGGCACGCAAGGTCACAAGGAAGTAATTCAGTCTATCATTCTCAGCCCCTCAGGACAGCCCTTGGAAACACAGGACGCATAGTGGGTTGACAAGCTCGCTTGAGACTGTTGAGGGTAGGCAGGGAGCAGGGGTGATTCTGAGCGTAGACTTGGAGGTGGGGAGATGGCTCGGGCAGCTTGGGGGGATAGAGGTGAACCAGCTTCACAGGCACAGCAGCAGTGCGTTGGCAGTGCAGATGCAGAGGCACTCAGGTGGCCCGGTGATGCTTAGGGGGTCCCATACTTCTCTACCGAGCTCCGCAAAATCCGGATAAGTGTCCCGAAGTGTGTGCTGAATCCTTTGACCCCTGGTGTGGGGTGATTGAAGAAGCCGGTCTTCTACGGTTAACTAGTGCCCAACGGAATCGGTCGAAGGATAAGCCACACCCACACTTGCACTACTCGTAACACACCTACACCTTCATTACTCGTAGCACACCCACACCTGCACTACTTGTAGCACACCTGCACTACTCGTAGCACAATTATACCTTCACTACTCATAGCACACTTACACCTTCACTACGCATGGCACACCCGCACCTGATGCACTACCATGGCACACCCACACCTGATGCACTACTCAGAGCAAGCCCACTTGGAGTACTCTTAGCAACCGCACATCGACACTACTATTAGCACATGCACACCCGAAGTATTGTAACTGCCACACGGCATGGACACCCCATGTTAAAAATGGAAGCATGCGGGCACCTAACTACCATAAGCACACCCACACACCTGGACTAAAGCGCGGGCGAGGCTACAAAAGTGAAAGGGGGACTATTGTACTCTCTTATGTTTCACGAGCATTTTGCATACGCTGAGACATAAGCCAAAAGTAGCACTGTATCCTCTGAGAGGGAGGAGACTTCTGGTCAATTGTACCCACAAAATACAACTTCTGTGAATTGAAGCCCTTTACAAATTGCCCACCCACTTTCGCACTCAGTTAGTTAGTGGGAATTCCTATATGTTTTACTTACTGGCGCCATATCTCTTTATTTTAGCCGCTTTTATATAGGCCAAACCACTTTTGAGGTACATCACAGAAAGTAGTTTCTGATTCTGACAACGGGCGTACGATGGAGTATATGCCATTGGCTTCTGAAATCCGGGGCCATCGAGAAGGATGCTAGGTGTGAGAAAAGAATTTTGTACTTTACCCAGTTTATTTTTCCAAGAGTTGGACAATTTAAATCGGCGCTGGAATAAGCATTGTTGGCTTCGGTCGCACAATACCAAACAAAAAACTGTTTCAAAAGATTGCGCGGAGTATTATGAGAAAACAGTACACATGGTCAAGAACCCGATGTGCACATTTGCCCACAAGAATCCAAGAATGGCCTCTCACTCCTGTAGAATATCAAACGTTCGGATGATCACGAACCATACCACGGCGTTAATCTAAGAGAATTTCGAATTTTTCCTCCCTCAAAAGACAAATGAAAAGACACGAGACTCTCACCTCTGCATTCCACCCACGTGCGCGTAGGGCATCAACAAGGGGAAGCGTTTCCTGTTATCCGGCAAAAGTGGTCATATTAGTGCTGTCGAATCTGATGCATTTATTCATGCTAGTGCAACAAAAGTCCAACATTGCTCACGATTTCCTCAAACTTGAGCATTAAGAAAAATACACCTTGGAAAACCTGGTGTTTGCAAAGAAGCTAAAGTATTGAGTCCCAGCCTATAAGAAAAAAACAGTTAGAGGAAAGCAGATGCTGCACTTTTCGTGCAGTGTTTCAGGACAAAAGAAAGCGCAGCCGTTTTTAGTCAGATTCATCCTTCCCTAGTGCTAAGATACCTTTAAGCATGGGTGAGCATGCTCATCACACCGTTTCACCAATAGTTTGGAAGGGTAAGAAGCACCCTAGCCACAATCCGACATTTTGCTTTTTCTTCGTTGTGACCCAGTATATCCAAGAATGGATCCTGGAAGATGGAAGACTGAGCCTGTGATTTGAAGCTGGATTGCAGTTTGTAAAATCTGCGGCAAAGGGATTTCATTTGACCGCAAATGAACAATCTCTGAGATCTGCAGTAGGAGGGCGATGACCGCAGTACCCGGAAGCATGAAAATGGCACCGATCTTATTTGCATTGTGGTAGTGCGATAATCGCAGCGCCCGGTTCCAAGCATGAGGTAGGCACCAACCTTGCGGAAGCCGTCGAGTCCCTTGTCAGGACCACCGCTGCTTTCAAAGATTATTACGTTACGGCGCAAGCCCCGTTCCCTGGAACAGCAAACTGAATTAGGGGAGATCCACCTATCTGAAGCAGACTGGTCTACGAACATATCGCTCCAGGCTGATGGCGATCACACAAATAGACCTATTATAAGCCCCCTAACTGCAAGAAGTACGCACTCAAAGTGCGCCTCATAGGGTTTACTTTAGTCCAGAAGAGCCACACGCCGGCTTACAACCATCTCGATCACTATACTCAGACGGGCGAGGGTGCATCGTGCACCCCGGTATGATTTGGTTGATAGAAACGTATCCAACCTACCACGTTTCGACCGTAGGCTACTCTCATTCTTGCCTAAGATAATGACGACTGAAGATGTCAGCAGCTAAAGAAAGAAAAATGCGTCAGAAAACGTGAAACAGGCGTACGTACTTGGAAGGACTAGTGAGGGTCTCGAAATACTCGAGGGCGGGTGTTTCGTATTCGAGTATCCTTGCCGACGGCTTCACCAGCGGTAACTCTTTCTGCCGCACCAGATAATCCTCGTGAGCTCGATTAACAAATGACAGTAACATTTCTTTTCGACCCGTCTTGACGTAGAACAAAAAACTATGCGCCAAAGGGTCCGAGCACGAGTGGAATAAAAGAATACAGTCGGGTTGTGGGAGCTTGGCCTGCCCAGCAGCAGCAGAAGTGGGCACGTGCTCATCGGGTTGACAAGTTAGTTGCAAAACTCCGTGAGAAAAACTTCTCCCTTAATACGACAATTCGCTGCAACATTTTGGAGTATCAACTTCGTGCCAGATATAAATAGCATCTTCAATTCAAGAATAGGGTCCTACCCGATACATACCTCGGGCGATGAATCATACACAGGAACTGCTGCTGCTGCTATTGCTGCTGCATTTGGTGTGATTGCTGGAGTAGGCGCGGGTGCTGAAGTGTTTGCGGATGCTGGAGCGGATGCAGATGTTGGCGCTGTTGTTGGCGTTGGAGTAATTTGAGGTGCAGTAGGTGCCTCAGCAGGTGCTTGAGCCGGAACCGGGTACTGTGAGGACGCGGGCTGCAAAACCAGAAAAGCAAGGCAAGTACCCATATAAGAACTTGGAGAAATGTTGCTGTATATCAGTTCGTGGGTACTAGAACGCAATTTCAACAAATTTTAAGTTCATTAATAATTGAACGCAGAGAACCGGCCGAACCACACCGCTGCAGATCGTACGTCCGCCGCTGTTGATGCCTCTTTAGAATTACCGCATCCCATCGTGCACGAAAAAAGGATCGACTTTCAACGCATTCCTCCACGGTGCACCCTCGACGTCTGGGGACTGGTACTTCAATCACCAAACTCTGAACACATTTGGATATCCAAAGCCATCGTTCCCTCAGGTGTGCACGAATTTTCAAGACGAATTGCAAAATTTTGCAAACTTTTGATGATTTTCCAGTGTTTTCATGCTGGAAAATACCGACACAGGGTTGCCTGAACCGGTACGCGGAAAGGTATAAATCCTCATCTCGACCGGTTCAAGGCTAATTTGCGTGAAGCTCAAGCTGAAGCGTGAAGGAGAACAGAACGAGAAGGTTGAAGCTTGAAGGTCAGAATGAGAATCACACGACAGCGACAGCGACACCCGACCGACACCGACACTATCTCGTTCATGCCCAATTATCAACACCTTTGTATAAAATGGTCATATTTCGGAGAATATTTGACCGATCATGGCATATGACACCTTTGCACACATCTACATGACCCCAAGGGACTATATTTCAACGGGTAGGCATCAACGGAATGCATTTACTACCGAAATAGCATGTTAGAACATGAGGGGGTCGCATTCGCTGGAAAATGCCATTTACCTAATACGCAACAGAAATCGTCATTGTATAAAACGGTCATAGAATCTCGAAAAATAGTCCTATCACATCAAGCGAACATGCATAACCCATCTATATGACCTGCCGGCTCTAAATTTCATCATCAAATGTGAGGGGCTTCATCCCACTATCTGAGATTCGTCTCACAAAAAGGATTGGGCACAGGAGTCAGCTAGTTATACCGGAATATCCAAGTACACTAGATATCAGAAAGTCCCGTACTCGTGTGGATAAACTGTGTAAGATAAATAAACCCTAAGCTAGATATCCCCGGAACGGTCTCGGACGGTCTCGGTGTCTAGCCTACCTGTGACACAGCGTGTGTCACAGTACGAACCTACAGATCAGTCAGTAGTCCAGTGTTGGTCCTAGGAATCTGTCATAGGGGCCTGCACCGGGACTCCCAGTCAGGGCTGCCTATACAGATTTCAGCAAGTTATTCATTGCATGCACCATGCGGTTATATGATGCATCTAGTTTTGATCATCGATAGGACACATCGTTATCGTATATCGATTGCACCTACATAAATACATTCCACATGAGTATGTGCGTCGAGGAGGGGGTTCCACTAGCGCCGCTTGCCACCGCATAGCTCCCTAACGACCACCTGCAATAAATCTCTAGAGGAATTGGCAATATGAAGATATGATAGGATATCATCGAATCATATTACAAACCATGTTGGCCTAGCACATCAAGATATGCTGGTGCTACGCCTGATCTAGCTTTTGAAGGCAGAAGATGCTGGTGAAGAAGCTCCCGCAGTTCGTGCAGAGGCAGAAGAAGCTGCTGAAGAAGCTCCCGCAGTTCGTGCAGAGGCAGGTGTGCGTGAAGCAAATGGAAAGAGGAGTCGGAGAGGAGCTCCACCTGCTGCTCGCAAGAGGTTTTCAGGCGCACAAAGGCAAAACATGGCGCGCAGAACTTCACCCGCCTCCGAAGGCGACAACGATGATACTGATATGGAGATGGATCTTGCCACTCGCAGTCGGAGTCGGTAGGTTGCAGCGCGCAAGAAGAAGCCTCGAAAGCAACCAAAACGGCAGAAACATCGGAAAAATAATTAATATAGAATAAGTTTTCTTAATCTTAGAATAACCCGTTTTCATCGTTAATTTAGAATAAGTTTTCTTGATGTCATCCGGCTATGACCGGTGGTCCTTTTCACGACTCGTGTTCAAATAATGTGCACACAGGTCAAACGCTCTCGTTCCCGCTGGTGCCATCATGAGGAAGCCTCCAAAAAGCTTTAAGAAGGTTTGTCTCGCTTGTGATAGTGGTGGGCGCCGTCGTAATAGACACTCACGGCGTGTCCTGCTTGAAAAAAAGGCCCCTGTACTTCTTCTAGATTCTAAACCCTTTGACTTGCCTTTTACCGCTGCACGCGACCGGCAAGCATCTTTGAAACTTCCGAGTTTCAAAGATGCGTTTTGTATTTTGGGTGCACCCTAATTTTACAAAACGGCCGAGCGCTTCCCGTTTGTGCGGGATATTCACATTTATTCCATGGAATATTTCATATGGATTAACACACATAAGCACGAAGGCATCGGCCACGCATCTTTGAAACTAACGAGTTTCAAAGATGCGTTTTTTGTCATTTGGGTGCGCATACCCAAATAACAAATCAGCCGAGCGCTTCCCGTTGGCGTGGGGTATCCAACGCTTGAATGTTGAATATTCATTGTAATATGAGTTAGCAAGCGAGGTTGCAAAGGCATCGGGACAGAATCTACGAAACTGTCCTATGCCTTTGCCTTTGGGTTTGGGTTCGAAGGTGACACCCAAACCCAAAGATGCCAAACAGCCGAGGGCTTCCCGTGCGTCCTAACGCACGAAACTTGGCACGAATACTGCCAAGATACATATATTTAAGTTACCAGAAGCTCAAGGCTTCAAGTTACTTGTGCGCGAAACGCGCAATCTATTTCTAAGGCAGATGCTTTGGGTTTGGGTTCGAACGTGACACCCAAACCCAAAGATGCCAAACAGCCGAGGGCTTCCCGTGCGTCCTAGAGCACGAAACTTGGCACACATACTGCCAAGATACATATCTTTCAGTAAGTTGAAGCTCAAGGCTTCAAGTTACTTACTTTTTTTCAAGCAGAACACGCCGTGAGTGTCTATTGTGGCAAAGATGGCAAATAATAAAAGTCATTATGCGTAAAGAGTTGTTATTCACGGCCGTGACTTTTAGATTCACGGCCGTGAATCTTTCGGAATGGAACCAAAAACCGTTCGATTTTAATCGAACGGTTTTTGGTTCCATTCGGACATATGGACATCACGGCAAGACAACTCTTCAGTGTAATATTTCGCATGGCATGGGGATAGCTCAACAGGTACAGGTACAACGTCATGGATGCATGCACCGGTCATAGCCGGATGACATAAAGAAAACTTATTCTAAATTAACGATAAAATGGGGTATTCTAAACTTATGAAAAAATATTCTAAATTAAATAGCCTACCAGAAACATCCCAGCAACAGTGAGGGCACGGATGATGGCGACGATGAGCACTCCTCCGGTGTTGACGAGAGTCTATATATATGACCGTGGGATGCGTTTGGCATCGCAGAAGGAACACTTGGCAGCCGACTACCGGTTCAAGGACATGACTGTGGGCAGCTATGCCGTGACCGTTGCAAGCGGGGAAGCCAACGACAAGTGTTGGTTCAACGTTATGCTCCCGGACGGCGGTAAGTCACTCCCACTCCATTTCGTGGAGGTGGTGGGGCAGCATGCCTCACGGAAGGAGATAACCTGGCAGTTCTGGTTGCCAGCACAGTCACGGATGTTGGAATATCGGTATCGACAGTCGAGATCGACCTCGATATCGATATCCCGGTCTGTCACCTTTGGTGCGTCACACGTGACAGTTCCTAGAGAATAACCTTATATTCCATCTAATGTTATTCTCGTGGCTTTCGGTTCATCCCTTGCTCGCACGTCTCAATGCCTGAGACTGCTTTTCTAGCAGGTTATGAGCCCACTCACCTTCGAGTGTTTATTTTTCTGATCGTATGGACGGTCATAATTAGCTTATTTCCGTTCGTTTCAGTCCGGGTGTGATTCACCCGCCCACGATTTATTCAGGAAAGCACCTCTGGTGGGGGAGGCGTGCGACTAGCTTAATGCCGGAAGTTGATTCTTTGCCTGGCACCCTGGGAGAGGCGGTGGCTCTCCTGGCATCGGCGGACAATAAGTTGGAGAAGGGGGCATCTCTGGGGCATCGGAAGTTGCTGACAGTTTGCTCCATGTTGCGCGGCGTGATTTCTTTTTATCAGAGCGTTGCAGCCGTTGTTTCTTCTCCAGTCCCTGGCGTGGACATTTCGATTGGGCCCGATTGTTTGGAGACCCCGCCAGTCATTTTGCAGATTTCTATTGCGTCGGAGGGCGTTGGGGTTGGTGGTGCGATTTTATCGACGCACTACCAACCCACCTCTGTGCTCTCAGCTGACTGTGAGACCCAAGTTTCGCTCGTCGATCTTTGGTCCGATGTTTTTACGCAAACAGAACCCATTCCGCAGGATTTGCCACGGACCCCCTTGGCTCGACGACGAACCTCCTATAATCATAACGGTATCGGCATCATGTCGTTCGCCTGGTATGAAATTCTGACCGCGTTGTCTGCTCCTCCCAATTTGTTATTCATCAATTTTCGTAAAATTCGGACCGAAATCTGCAACGCACCGTGCAAGGCCCTACGTAACGACAGCTATTGTCGTCCCGTCGTGACGCATCATTTTCAAGACGACTACTCGGCGGGCGCCAAGGACTATCGTTAATTCGTAAGAACCCTTCCCTTATAAATTTTTACCTTGCCGGCAGTCGAAATTTGTATGCTCTCTCTACACTCTGAAGTGCTCCATAGTGTGTGATCAAGATTCATTTTTTCGTCGTACATCCAATGCATTTAAAAAGGATCCCTTGACATTTTCGTCAGCAAAGGGTGAATATGGATCTCCTCATTACTTGCATGGCATCACTAATGGTGAGACACGCTGACTTTCCCTCAATACATACGGCAATTGTTATCAATCATATGAAGACTACAGGCAAACCCCCATGCAAAGCACGTAGAGTTGGCTTTGGTGCTTACAATATGTGGATTCAGCAACACCTACAAAATATGGATTCACCTCCAACGCTTAATCATTTACCCAGTCCATCGTATATTAGAAAAGCTGATTCCCCAGAGGTCACCTAAGTCGCGCGTCTATAATACTCTAAGTCAGCTTTGACCTCAGCAGGATCCCTCTCTATCGTACCGAAGGAATCGCGAATTCTGCGCAAGCTGGCACCGTCACTTTCATAATCTCTGATGCAGCACCCCATCCCCCCACAGCACACTTAGGGGGGACAGCTGATCTTTCTGAAAGAGCCTCTCACAACCAGAAAAAAGGGGGGACAGCTAGACAACGCGAAAGGCCATAATCTCTCAAAGTTCTTGCATAGCCACAGGCACAAGGGGTGCCTCAAAGGCTCACAACAACTACTAGGCACTCGCGCACAAAAGCGGTGACATAAACTTTGATACCCAAATTCCGAGCAACCTTAGTCAAAACCCGTGCCGAAAACTCTGACAAAAGGCAAGCAACAAGCTGTCATTCAAAACAGGGCAACCTAACAACAAAAGATGAACCACTGCAACGTTCACGACGATTTATCCTTGAGTTGAGATTTACAAGTCCAAATGATCAAAGATAGAAAGTGAGTTCCACGTTCAAGTCAAGAGAGCTAAGTCCGAGCACTCAACTCATAACAAACACTACAGGCCTAGGATATTCCACTTCGCATAGAACCCAGGGGACACGTGTGTTAGGGAATACAAAAGTTGGGGATTTCAAGCTGCATGAAACACTTCCCCCTTCAAATATCCTTCGCGAGGGCAGCTTTCCGAGGAGGTTTGATAGGTGAGGGATTGGGCGCACTTTCCACTTCCCCACACAAACATGGAGTAGATTCTTCCTCCATATGCTGTGACGCGGCACAATACATTGTATTCCTGAGGCCCGCGCATCCGGTATTAGGCCCTACTCCTCCGCTTTTAGGCTGCCTCAGCACCGGGCACACGAGAGGAGAGTTGAGGCCCCCTCCCAGCAGGGGCACACGAGGGTAGAGTCGAGACATACTCGACTGAAGGGCATGAATTCAGACCCAAGGCACTGTTGGCAGGGCAACACAAGAGCGAAGTAAAGGGATGCTCGGCGGGAGCAGGCATAATCACAATCAAGGCACAAACTTGGTAGGCGCGCACAACAGCCGAGCGAAGGCATTCACGACCGAACAGCACAGGGCGGAGAGGAACTAGCGAAGGGCACCTCGCCAAGGATGTCGTAGTCGACATAGAGTTGTCCATTCTTCTCAAACTCGTTAAAGGTGAAGTCTTCCGCGAGAATGAGGGCATCCTGAGAACACAATAGAAGGGTTACGCTGTGCGTTGCTCGATTTCGCTGGAGCGTATACCACAGCTATCAAGGAACACTGGCAGTGAAACAGCCGAAGAGATCTAGAGAGGGGCAAACCGATGAAGTGCGCCCAGAATCTAGCACTGAGAGGCATAGTTACGCCCACACGTCGAGCAGAGCACCCGGCAACAGAGTACTTCTTCACCACTGAGCTTCGCGCGGGTACAAGGAACAAAGGTGACACCTGGAGCACGGCGTCCGCGAGTGACAAGTCTTCAATGATATCTTCCTTGTTGGGCTTCAGCTTGGCATACCCGGCAAACGTCACCAGATAAGCCTTCTTTGCTGCCACAAAGCCATACTCAGAGAGCAGCACGTCAGTAAAGCTCTTTGGCGCTGTGAGTAAGGGTTCTGATTAGGGGTCTCTCACGTGAAACACTCCCATGGACACTTAACAGTGATCGGTGGCACCCCCAAGCCGCAAACAAACCCTAATGAACTACGAGGTTTTGCAAAAGTGTACTAAACGAAGGATAAACGAGTGGTGCAAGGGCGTACTTTTGGCCTTGATTTCGGGATCAAACCAGCGAGAGTCAACACCGTTATATCCTTTGTCTTGCTGCGACACAGTTTCCAGCAAAATAACGGCGGACGTCAATTCGGAAGGTGATGGCAGACGGGACCCCGATCAAACCGGAAAAAATGTATGGTTTGTTCTCGCGGTTTCCGTGTGTGCAGTGGTACACAGGATTCCTGACTTACAGACGATACTCCTCAAACCCGTTCGTCTAGGTTTTCCTTACAAACATGAGATGTTGCGAACAAGAAGAGCAAGCTTCCTGGGCACAACCTTATTGACGGATGCGGGCGTCCAGGTGGTAGGAATTTCGTAGTAATATTTGTACGACGAAAGCTCGCTGCACACAACAGTAGTTATGGGTTAAAATTCACGTGCAATTAAACACCAGGATCAACGAGTTGAAGAATGTCACACAAGCCCACGTAGACGCAGCGAGCGACGAGCGAGCGGATTCAAAGCTCCGGAGGGGAGCGATGGCACACCCAAAACCCATGCTCAGTTAGGTATCGACGTGGGTAAGCAGGCTGTCTATACATTTGAAATTCATAGTGTCACACATTATAGCATGCTTTGAACACTGGGAAAAATCCTTATAACAGCTTAGATTAGTGTTGTAAGTTGAGGATGTGCACTGCGGCACATAGTAGAGAAGCGTGAATTCACCTTACGTCACTACCACCGTAGCCGCCATAGCTCGAAGCACTTGTAGCCTGCCCAAAGAACTTTTGGTAACCTGAAAACATATGTAACTGACATATAAATATCCAAGTGCACTCGTAATAGCGCACATACTTCTGGAGTCGCATGAGCTGGAGACTCACCATCGCCGAGTTGTTGAGGGTTCTCCAACGCTCGAGCAGTTTCCGCAGTCTCAAGTTGAAGAACTCCCGACGAAAGCAACGCAACACCAGCGATTAGATTTCGTCGCTGGACTTCGAGCACTTGTTCGGAATCAACTGCGCCATTGCGCCTGCGTACTTGCATGCCGCAGTGAAAGCATGCACAAGGCAGTGACAATGCGCGAAATAAGATAGGTAAAGGTGCGGAAATATTTCTCTTACCGTTCTTGAGAAGAAGAACATACGGAGGTACGTGCGGTGCGCTTGGATAAGCGGGGCACTGAGTGGGATTTTGGCCTGAACAAAGATGCGGTTTCAGGCTTCCGTGCGGCAAGCGAGGTCGCCTTCAACGCGATGCAGTTCATGGATGCAATCATATCTTACCCGGAAATGGAATATGATGGAAGCCAGACGTGTGCTTTACTGACACAGTACAAACTACTATGCTTGCTTGTCCTAGCAGAAAATACGATGCCACAATTTCGAGGCCCAGGAATCGGTTTTTGCTCCTTCCGAGTGCACAATCGAATGATTTATGCTACTATCACGTGTGTGTTCTGCTGCTGTCGATCTGTGTCGAGTCACCCTCTTTTATCGATCTATGCGGTGGCTCGATAAGATTGTATATCAAATATCCTGACCCGTAGAAATTCCTACCGATCTCATTGATAGTCGCTGTCGAAATAATGCAGAGGCTCCGATTTGCCTTCCCCATTCGCAATTTCGCATATGACGTGGCTATCTATGGCTTTAACGCGCAACGCGTTTATATTCACAATTCTGAATTCAGTAGTGACGCGTGGGTGTCACGGGCTGGGTAGGGGTAACCCCTGCTCTTTACGGTGGGAGCTGCATAAATCGGCAAATCGAAATGCATGTAAAAACAAAAAAAGTTGTAAGCAAAACTAATGCGTTAGTGTGAAATCGGTGATCGGTAAGATATATATATCTAGCACACTACAGTAATACCTCACATTTAAGGAAATGCTGGGTTAAGGAAACAGCCAGCTTTTCGGGGGGGTCGGAAAAATGCGGAAAAAGCTGGGCTGGAAAAAAACATTAAGAAAATGTACCCAAATAAGGAAATGAAGGCTGCCGAATCATTTCGATTCGGAAATCGGAATGTCATATTAAGGAAACGAAGGCTACCTGAACATCAGGAAATTCCATCATTATTAAGCTCAACCGTGTCACTCTGCATTGATGCTTTCTCGGTCTCACCGCTGGGACTCTCATTGAGTGGCGCTTTGGCCTTGATACGCGTTATGACTATCGACTTCAAGTCGTCGTAGTCTTCCTGACTAATCATCCCACTTTGCAAGTCAGCATGTAATTCTCGCAGTTCCTGGCGACTGCTCGGATCCATGCTGAATTTAAGAGAATGCGCTGGCTGACTGCGCTTTCCAATCCCTAAAAAGAAATGGATTTAAGAGAAGAGGCTGGCTGACGCTCGAATCGCGTTTCCTTTTCGTTAGTAATTTCGGTAAAAGGCTAACGCTGGCAGGGGGGGGGCGGGGTCAGAAAAATACGGAAAAAGCTAGGCTGGCTCCAAATTCCTGTTTCCTTAAAGGTGAGGTATTACTGTAGCAGTAACACACGTGGTATGATAGCTCTCGGGTCTCGGCAGTCTAACGGATGCATAACATAAAACTGATATAAAAAGGTGAAGAAAGACGTGATATCGCGGTCGGTCGGGTGGGTATATATATATATATAAGCAATATATATACACTACAGTCGGAGCACAGGTGACTAAGATGCATAACATAAAAATACTTAGGGGTTTATGCTTGCGGTGCATGGACAGTCACGGTGACACAGGCAAGTGACTTGTGAGTTGTGACACTCCTCGGCGAAGGGGGAAACACAGGAGACCGCACACCCCCACCTTATGGGGGCGGGGTCAGATCTCTCTCTCCGCGACACCACCTCCTCCTTAAGGAGAGAGGTGGCACAAGAAACAATGTTAAACCAAAGGCTTGCCGGCCATCCTACATCTGAAAACCTAAGGAGCCTTTTTCAGCTCAGCTAGAGTGGCATCCGCCCGCGCTGAATTCAATTGAAGGTAACCAAGTGCCGGTGACCGAAAGTTGCTAGAAATGCTCGCCGGCAATTTTGAGAATCCAAACTGGACTCTCGGCCAAAGCAGGCCAGCACACATCGTCATCGTCGTTGCCGCCAGCAGCAATGGCGAATGCAGAAGGGTTGAGCGGCCCATCGTCGTCGACAGAGGGGCAATCGTCGAGCGCCGACTCCGTGAGCACGTCCAGAGGGTCAGGGAGGGAGTCCGCCAAGGCATGCGGCCGAAATGTAAAGGCCGAAGGCTTGTGCGGCTCGGCCACCGCCTGCGGAGAATCGGTAGGTGGGGCAGGTCGCGGGGGAGGCGCCCTAGCACTAGGGGGCGGGCGCCCTTTGTGTACGCAAGTGCACACATTTAGGGGCAGAGGCCGTTGGTGTCAGCATGGGGGTCGCACGGTGAGTCCCCATATCCGGTGGCACACCAAGCACGGACGGCCACGACTGCCCTCCCAAGCACGATAAGGGGCCCCAGTGTCTTGCCACTCGCCAATCGCCTGCGGGATAGGGCGGGGCTTAAATGCGTAAGCCCTAGCACCACCAGGAGGTTGCTTACAGTAATCACCCATATTTAAGAAAACAGGGATTTTGGGCCAGCCAGCCGTACTCATCGAGTTGGGTACCCCCCGTCGGCGTCATAAGAGAACTCGAAGAATAGTAAGCCATTTTCTTTCAATTAGCCAGCTATTTTCTTAAATTTTCATTGATGAACGCTTAAAACGGCCATAATTTCAGGAAAAATCGCCTGCGGCGCCAGCACAAAGGTTGCTCATTTCGGGAATTTTCTTAGCCGAAAAAGCCAGCCAGCCGTACCGTACTCATCGAGTTGGGTACCCCCCCCAAACGCTGGCTGCTTTCTTAACGTCGGGTTTTCTTAAAAGTGAGTGATTACTGTAGTCCATGCGTCACCACCAAAGTCAGGCACAGGAGGCGGGGGAAAGCGGGCAAGGCGGCTCGCGCCCTCACGCTGCCAAACCCGTCGCACGCGAAGACCGACGGTGTCGAAGGATGGAGCGACGGTGGTGGTGATGAGGTCCTCAATGATGTGTTGGTAGAGGGGGACTGTCAGGGCTCGCTATGCGAACGCTATGTTGGCGCGGCTGCTATTGAACAGTAACAGCCGAAAGTAATATTATGGTGGGTTATGAGTGCAGCAATCTGGTGACAAGAAGTGCTTGCTTCAGCCCAATGCTCCTCATATACTTCTAGTGCCCTCACACATCTCATGCGTTACCACCATCGGGTTGTGAACCCGAGGGGACTAGGTGAACTTCCCGCATCGGTTGGTCGATATAGCCTTTGATGCTCGCATGTTGTTCATTGCATGCTTGAAGCGAAGACGCGTCTTCTCAGAACACTTCGGTTCTTCAAGACTTGTCTTGCTTCGCCATCTCGATGCCATATACTTGGCCTCTCGATGACAGATGTCACTCACCTTAGGTGGATGACAGACATTATGATTGTACACGTCATAGTCGACCGTACTGACAATACTCGACGACTGTATGTCATTATGACATATGACATGACATGACATGACATGACATGACATGGTATGACACGTATGACACATATGTCATCGGTCATATCTCTGACAGATCTCCCCTCTTAGAAGTGTTGTGACCTCACAATATAGGGCGCATACCTTTGTATATGTCTTTGATGTCTTTGTTGTTGAACCGGCCAGTCTTCTTACACCGATGAGGCGTCCCTCAAGGTGTTTTAATAATAATAATAATAAAACATTTACGCTAGCAAAGGGGACAAAGTCTTGAGAGTGCGGTATCCCTGCAAAGCAGGCTAGTAAAAACACCAGGGGCTACTCCCTCTAAGGTGTTTTAGGATATCGGGGGGAACTGAGTCCACTTTAAACCCTCACCTTAGGCATATAGCCTTACAGTTCTTAGGATGTAGCCTCCCTGATTGCTTGCGTTTCGTATTTCAGAGTGACGCGCGTTTCGTATTTCAGAGTGACGCTCAGGGTATCTTTCGAGGTTTACGTTACGGAGAGATATTGCGCTTGCCGATCGACGATTCGACCCATTGGGTACTTGTTTCCACGGCCTTATATAGTGCATCCACCTTTTCCTTCCCTCCTGAAGCTGCTATGGAGGTTCACAGGCAGAATGGAGAACCTTTTTTAAGGTTTGTTTTAATGCAAACGGAGAAGGCCCTGCTTAACGAGATATTGGACTTTAAATCCTGCACCCGATCTGCCAAACTCCTTTTTTCGGTCCGGTACGCGCGCTCTGACGAACATTTCATAGATGGATTCGACAACGTACTAATGTGAATTCGTTTAGTTATGTATGTCAAACACAACTCAGGATCACAACTCCATCTACCTCAGAACATTCCGGCAGTTCAGAATGACTGGCCATAATATCCGAATGACAAACCACGGTCTGGCAAAGGCAGTATAGCAGTTTTTTTATTATCCACAGATATGGTACCCGCATGTATGCGTATCTGTGCAAGGGTATGATTTGGTACAAGGCTCACTAAACCTCAGCAAGGAAGGATCAATTTCCTGCTCCTGATACAACATAATGATAGAACATTAAGAGCAGGGTATATAGATGATCGACATGTATTAGTATATATTACAAGAAGTAAGGGCAATAGGCTTAATATATTGTTAGCCTTCATAGGCAGCTATTATGTCTGCTGCATTGGTCAGCTCTGTGGCTCTGACCCAGGTGTCATGTTCAGGGCCGTAGCCTGCGTATCGCACTAAATAGTACTTGACACCTCTAGTGATCTTATCTGAGAGAATGTGTGATATCTCAAATAATGGTTGCCCTTCTTCGGTGATCATCTGTGGCAGAGGCAAAGGTGCTTGGATCGAGTCATTGTATAACTCTATTCTGGATACAGGCTGAACCGGATGGATACGAATGTCGAGATCCCCGAAATCTAGCTCATAAGCACGTCCATGGTTGACAACTTTGGATATGGTAAACGGCCCAATATATGGCTGCTTAAAGTGTCTGCCTGCCTCTGTCAAACCAGTCCATTGAATAAACTCAGTCCGTAGAAGAACTTTCTGCCCTATTGCAAATTGTCGGGGCATGTGAGTCTTATTGAATCTGGCTCGGTTGATTTCTGCTGCTCGGGAAATGTTGTCTACCGCATTGGCATGAACAGCCGAGTACTGGTCAAAGTGATCTCGAATAGCATTCTGTATTGGAACAGGAGCTTCTGGCGGAATAGTGATTGCCAGATCATGAGGCGAAAGTGGTTGCGCCATCGAGTCGAGATAAAAAGGTGTGTAACCAGTCGTAGCAGAAACTGTGTTGTTAATTGCAAACTCCACCAGAGGCAACTTGTCCTCCCACGAATTGGCTGAAGTATCATTGCAACAACACCTGAGGAAAAAATACTCTCTAATCAGTTATAAACCAGAGGTTGGTGAATCATGCATCAAACAAATGAAAAATACCTGAGGATATCCTCAATGAAGGCATGGCTTCGCTCATTGCTTGCATTCGACTGTGGATGGTGTGAAGACGTCATAGACAATCTCGTACCAGTAGATTTCCACAGTGTTTGCCAGAATGAAGAAGTAAATCTGGGATCTCGATCTGAAATGATGTTCCTCGGAAGACCATGGAGCTTGAAGATATGCTGCATATATATTGAAGCAGTGTGCTGAGCAGTCCAGGTCATGTTGAATGGAATGAGATGACAACGATGAGTGAATTGGCACATTACCACAAATATACTGTCGTGCCCGTTAGTGGTGATAGGCAGATCAGTAATCCAGTCAAGTGATACATCAAGCCATTTTGTCTTAGGCACACAATAGCGTATATGTGACTGACCATAAGGTTTGTGTCTCCTCGTTTTCTGGCGTTGGCACACGGGGCACTCCCGAATGTACTGAATTACTGCCTTCGTCATTCCTGACCAGTAATATCGGCTACGCAATAAATGGAGCATGCGATTTTTGCCTACATGACTAGAAACAGTGGCTGAGTGACACTCGTGAAGTAGAATGTGGCGAAGCTGTGTGATCTCACCGTCATCTGTAGGAACTTTGGCAGTAGGTGGAATGTAAAGTTGTCTGCCAAAAATGGTCTTGCGATAGATCAATCCCTGAATGAGTTCGAAATTGCTGACTGTCTGTGATGCGGCTGTCGCTGATGCCAGCTTGGATAATATAGATTGTGCAAATGGGTCACGATCATACTGTGATATAATAATGTCGTGAAGCTGATGACCCGATGATGAAGATATAAGAGCAATAAATGTAGGGTATGTAGATGGCATATCAGCTGACGAAGTTGCCAATGAGGCAATGTGATGTTGCAGACTATCAGTGAGTTCGAAGAGGGCAGAAATACGTGTAAGTGCATCTGCAACCTTATTCTTCTCGCCTGCAATGTGCTCAATCCGAAAGTTGTACTCGGAGAGCTCATCCAACCACCTCGCCTGTTTGGGGCTTAGTGTGGATTTGGACTGGAAATAAACAAGTGGCTGATGATCTGAGCGAACGATAGTCTCTGGAGCTCCCAGCAAGATGTGGCGAAAGAACCGGAAGCCCTCCACAATGGCAAACCGCTCAATCTCAGGAATAGGCCAGCGTCTCTGTGTATCAGAAAGTGTTACGCTGTGATAGCCACACGGCCTCATACCTTTGCCTTGATCCTGTAAGACTACTTGGCCAACGTGTGTGCCTGATCCATCGACCTCCATAATAGATGGCAGTTTCTGATCTGGAAGCTGTAGTACTGGAGCATTGCAGATGGCACTTTTGAGATTGTCAAATGTCTGCTGCTGCTCAGATTCCCAGACAAATTCTGCATTATCCTTTAGGAGACGATTGAGCGGCTCAGCAATCTTGGAGAATTTTGGTATAAATCTCCTAAACTGGCCGACCATGCCCAAGAATGACCGAAGTGAATAAGACTTGCCATCTTTAGCCATGCGGCGTAGAGGCTGTTTACCAACGGTTGGACCATGGGACACTGGAGGCTGAATAGCCATGACTGCACGGATCCTGTCTTCAATGATTGAAAGGCCTGCCTCTGAGATGTGGTGTCCGATAAAGTCGATGCATCTGACGAACAACTCGACCTTAGAAGGCCTGATGTAGAACTGATGCTCTCTGCAACGCTGTAAGAACTGGCGAACTTGCTTCACGTGTGTGTCAAAATCTGGATTGTACACTATGGTGCCATCCATGAAAATGACTAAGAACTGATCAATGAAGTCAAAGAATGCTCGGTTTCCAACACGCAAAGCGGTCGCAGGAGCGTTAGTTAACCCAAAGGGCATCACTGTCCACTCGTATGAACCATATCTAGTATGTTCGTATTGCTGTCTTATGGATGTCGTCTGGATGAATGGGTATCTGATGGAAAAACTGGTTGAAATCGAATCTGCTGAACCAGCGTGCCCCCTTAAGCTGTTCAAGAAGGGTATCGTGAGTGGCTACTGCCCCGCAGTCCTTGTGGTAGGACCAAATCGACGATTTGATCCTACCACGAGGACCATTGTTCCGATAATTTAATTGGCCATCTCCCGTGATTTGTGGTGTCTAACCAATGAAAGGTGGCATATATAGGTCCTATATTAATTTATTTGAACGCTGGTTTGGCCTATATCCATCCCATATATCCATGACGAACGCATTTCAAACCTCTACACTCATATTTTTCAAAACGGATTTTTTGGAACATTCAAAATGTGGCAAATTGGTGACTCATTTTCAATAATTTATTACCAATCATATATCAACACTACACCTGCGCGGATACCATCAAATTGAACCTATACATATGTCCCAATCATATTTGGGCGGTAGGCCCGGTTGGAATGCATACAGTAATCACTCACCAATAAGAAATAATAGCAATAAGAAACCAGCCAGCGTTTGGGGGGGGTCGCAACTTGACGAAATTTGCGCTAGCTTTAATTTCTTAAGAAATTGGCCAAAATAAGAAATCGAGGGGCTGGCTGGCTTGAATCATAGTGAAAGCTAGTTTGGTGTAGTTAAGAAATTTTGGCTGGATTATTTGGTGGGTTTACTCGATTTAACAAGGATTTTGATGGTTATACACAATTTATCTCAATAAAAATATCATACAGACTATTGAATTTTTTCGAACGGAGGTGCAAACGCTGGCTTAGCTCTCCCTTATCTGCTCACGGCTAGCAGGATCCATACTGAAATTTTACTACTGTGGCCGTCGCTGAGTGCCAATTTCATGATAGCTGGCTGCCTCCTCCTTAAGTAATAAGAATAAGAAATTGGCTGGCTGAGCTACGAAATCGGGATTTCTTATTCTTAGCAATTTCATAGGTCGCTGGCGCTGGCGGGGGGGGTCACAACTTGACGAAATTCGCTGGCTGACCCCAAATTTAGGACTTTCTTATTGGTGAGTGATTACTGTATATTGGCTCGTTGGCTCGTTGGCTCGTTGGCTTCCCCTCTAATATATTGGCTCGTTGGTTTCCCCCCTAAAACAATGGTCACGCGAGCTGACCAGCCAGCCATCATAATTGCTTGCTAGAGGGCATATATCGCAAGGTTGGTGTGTGCGGCACATTAAATCTTCAAGTATATATGTATTGCGAATTTCTGAAAGTCTAACATCATCCAAATATCTTATTTTTCGACTGGCGTGTACATTTTAGAATGGATGAATGCCAATTTCTAAAGTCCGAAATTCACTAAATTCGGAATTTGCATTGTGTTGAACATGCGCCATGCTGAAATAGAGCGGAAATGATGATGAGGGTGCGAAGTAACCGATTCAGTTATCTTATTTGGCCATAAACTCAAGATGTATAACCATGAGCATCACCGTGAGCCCCCCACGTGACTCCTAATACTCAAAATAACGGTGGTCCTTGTGGTAGGACCACCATTTTCTTCAAGCTTTTGGTGAAATTACACCCCTAAAGCGTGTCGTTCAACCACACACCTAAAGTCTCATGGGGGCCGTCGCTATAAGAAATAAAATTCATTTAACTCATAAATATCATGTGCAAATGTTGCCGGTGCCTCAAATAGTCGATTTAGTGATCGAAACCGCAATTGCCCATTGGTCCTTGTGGTAGGACCATGAATTTGGGTAGTAACCATGAGGTGGCAATGGATACGTGTCCTTTATGGTGATGTTATTAAGGGCTCGATAATCACAACACATCCTCCACTTCCCCCCTGGCTTAGGAGCGAAAATGATTGGGCACCCATATGGTGATGATGATGGACGAAGGATACCCAACTCGACATATTTGATGATTTGCCGTTTGAGCTCCTCCATCATAGGCACTGGAATAGTTCGTACTGGCTGTGATGGTGGCTTATGCCCAGGTTCAATGTTGATGCGATGATATCCACCTTCAAACCGTTCTGGCCTATGGCCAGCTGGAAGATCCTCCTGGAAAATATCTGAAAAGTCTTCTCTGATTAGATCACGTGCTGCTGTGACCTTTGGGTCTTCCATGGTAGTGTCCGAGTCTGCTGCTGCCATGACCAATTCACCATCGACCTCTGAGAGAAAAAAGAGATAAGCTACGGCTTCTTCAGCCGACCCACTGGATCGTATACGTCGCAGGTGCTTTCTCATCGTGGTGGCACTGACCAATTCCATTTCAGGAAGGCCATCTGATTCTGGAGTCTCTTCAACTCTGGATAGAACTGTGCGAACACTGGAACCTGATGAGTGTGTCTTGGTGATCGTCATGTTCTTGGACTGAAAGTCAATATGTGGGTTCCTCCTCTCCAACCAATCCTGTCCCAGGATGACTGTGAAGGGTGTCATATCAATAACGTAGAGATCCTCTGAATCCTTATACTTACCCAGCGTAAATGTAGCATTGGGAAGATAGGATGTACAGGGTAATTAGCTTCCTCCAGCCAATCCCGCTGAGAATGATGATGTGTCTGATGGTGATATAGCAAGTTGAGAAGCAAATTGTCTGTCTGAGATGAATGACGATGTAGCTCCAGGATCTATCAAAATATTAGTACTCTGTCCAAATACTTTCCCTTTATACAACAACAATTTCTTCTATGATTTCAGCTGTGCTGTCTGTGATTGCATTTGTGCGATGTGATCTGAGGGAGTATCCATCTGCTGGAACTGTAGTGTCCGACTGGAAAGGACTTCTTCCGAGATACTTTCAACCCGGCCACTTGCTTCAGTGGCATGTTCAGGCTGATCTATCCCCGGGGTGCCCTCATCACTGACACCTGTGCAGTACCGGGAGAGTTTCCCTGAGGAGCTGGAGCTGAAGCTGGAGCTGGAGCTGCAACTGCTGCATTAATGCTCTGCTGATTCTGAAGCTCCTTAACCAGGGTGTTGACTGTTTTTAGGAGTTTGTTAGACTCACTTTTGCCACCCTGATTATTCTGTTGCTGCTGTCCTCTATCTTCTCTGATTCCATGGATTCTGAGCTGGAGGATTGCCTTTTATGGGTTTCCCATCTGCTGTCTGTGTGGAAAAACAATCCTTTGTGGTGTGATTGGTACGACCACAACGTTGACAAGGCTGGGAAGGAGATGATGCTGATCCTTTTCCTTTTCCTTTTCCCTTGCCTTTTCCTTTGCCTTTCCCTTTATTTTTCTGGGAATTCTGGTTGGCCTGATTCTGATTGGCACGATTCTGATTGCCACGGTCATATGGCTTGTTGCCACGACCTTTATCCTTTTCCTTTTTGGTTGGACCTCCTGACTGTTCCTTCTGTCCCCTATAATGTAGGGTCTTTGCCTGCTTCGAATGAACTACATAATTCAAATCGAGCAGAACCTGTGTGGTTTGTGCCCACGACAGGCTATTCCTTTCATTTTCCGTAAGGAATCTGAGATGGAACTGTTTTCTGAGATATGATTCCATATTGCTGACAAACCGATCTTTAATAAGCACATCCTCTAAATCAACTGATGCTAACGAAGCCAATGATGTAAATGTACGTAGGTAATCCGAGAATGTTTGGTTACCCTGCTGCAGTGCCATCAAATGTTTTTTGGCAACTGACTGCTTATGGGGGTTCCCGAACTACCTGAGGAATGTGGTCCCGATTTCTTCATATGTGGCATCAGGTGTCTTTGCCACGACATGAAAGAAGTGTCTGTCATTATTCTGGAGGAAGGTAAGAAAAACTGTGATGAGATCCTTGCCTGCTGCTCCTGGATATGTGAACTGGAAATATCTATCCACTGTCTCCATCCATACCTCTGCATCCTGTCCGACCCTGAATTCCTTTGGTGGATTCATTTTCACCTTAGGATCTGGTGCTGATAGAACTGGTGCTGAGCGTATTTGACCATCATCTGGGTCTGTGAAGATAGGAGGTGCATGATTTTCTGTATAGTCCTCTTCTGGCTCCTGAGGCTCTGTTTCTGGATCTCTATATCGGCTCATGTCTGGTTTCATTCTACTGATGGCATCAAAGTACCCTATGTCATCATATCGGGTCTGTGTATCAGCATAACCAGTCAACCATTTTGGTACTTTGAATCTGCTGAAGGCATCATATGAACCCATGATATCAAAGAACCAATTGGCCGGATCTGCATCTATTGCTGGTACTGCCATCTAAAAACAAACACCACACCAACACAAACCTTCAAAATTGGATGTGTGTGCGTGTGTGATATATATATATATATATATTTGTACATGCATCATGTTTGTACATTTATATAATGAGGTGAAGTATGTATACATGATTCCACCTTCTTCCCCAAGTCCCCAACTCAAGGAAGTGTGATAATCATAGGCAGTTGTCAAGGGCCTAAATACCTCATCAAGTAGCATGCAATCCTTATAGGAAGCAGCTATACAGTTCTTGGGATGTAGCCCTACAGTTCTTGGGTTGTAGTCCGAATTATTAGTCATGATTGTGCTGATTTCAGCATGACTACAATGCCAGATACAGTGTGTTTCACTAATATTTTGTGGCATTTCAGGCTGTGTGGGTTACTGTGACCCTAATCGCCTGCAGTGACTTTAGGGTGTCACAAGGTATCAGCAACACTTATATATATCAAAACTGAGTAGTATGCATTTTTCTTTGAAGGAAAGAAGCAAAACTGCACTCAATATGTCACTGTTTATTATGTGAACTCTGAGGTGTATGTTACACCCCTAGGTGTTGCACACAAGATTTTTAGGGTGTTACACGAGATCTGGAGTGTGGCATTATTTTTCCTGGGTACCTTAATAGGTATAAAATGGATTTCCGCGAAAAATTGGGCTCAAATTTTATTTTTGAAATCTTCCGCACAGCATTTTTACCCATTTTTGCCATTTTGGGCTTATATATATATACAGTATATATATATATATATAAGTCCCAGTGTATACTGTGATGTATACACCTTCCACAACTCTGTAATATATCTCACTTGCACACATGAAATCGAATTTGATATTTTTCATGGTGTTTTTGTGAAGATATGTGCATGGTCATTATTTGGGGTTTTACTGATTGAAACCCATGATATATAGACCAAACCCTATAAATATATATAGATTTATCAATAGTGACTTGCAGTCACTTAAGTGATATGTCAGATAATCTATCATTTACTTATTAGGCATATGGTAGTGCACTGGAAGGTTATCAAAATGATACCTCCAGTTACTAAGTAAATCAGAGCAATGCTTGGATAATCAGAGCAGTGTCTGTTTAGTATTCTCTATCAGCTACATCAGTGTTAAGATGAGTTCTGAATCTGTGAGATTTACTGAGATATGCATTGAAGTGATCAGGTTCTGAATCAACTGTCAAAATGCATAGTAGATGATGGTGTTGCTCCAGAGATATATGAAAGGGCATGGACAGTGCTCAACAGTGACCAGCTGTTTTTTGAGCACTGTATATTGCCTTCGGGTCTGGAGATATTCTCCATCCAGCCCTACAGCATGTGGTTTGATCCTGCTCCCATATCTATCGCCATCACTGACATTCCACATGCACATGTGTTTGTGGAATGGTATCTATGCATTATACATGAGATATTGATATTATACATTGATCATGTACACTTACTGACTCAGTGTAATGTCAGTATATCTACAACATGTATTAACATAAATATTAGTGTGAGTACTGTTACATATAGTTTTATAGTGATGGTATACTCTGATGTGATCCCATCAGATGGTATACACAGTAACTATATATTGTATATGTACTTACTGATTGAGTACACTGAAGTAAATTGATATAAGTTAATCATACAAGTTTGTATGTATACCAATGGACAGCATATCACCAGTATGATGTATATCAATATATATTAGTATACTGCTGTAATCCTGTACATATCATCATAATAAATGATGATTTAAATGATAAATTTTCACAAGTAGCTCCGATGAGTATCCAACTTGATTAACAGGAGAACAGATGTCCAATCCCAAATCCTCCGTCATGGAACAACTGTACTAATTCCTGTCTTAACAATCAAGACTGGCATCTTATACTACTTGGGTTTTCAATATAGCACTGGACTTGCAAGTTCTAGCAATATGTCACAGTAAATAAGTATGTATGACAGTATGCACAGCCGCTATCGTGATCAGGTTGTATGTGTGCATGTCAAGCAATAATGCATGGATGTATGTATACCAAGCACAGTAGTAGCAAAGTATTTATGCATATGTATGTATACTGGATTATATATGTATATATCTTGCACACAATTACAGTATGCATGCCATGTGATAGTGATCTGTGATAATAATGATAAGTATGATAACAATAACCATTCATTCACAATCACAGCATTTGTGTGTATGACGATGACGATATCGCACGATCGATCTCTGCACAGCATGTGTGTGTATACCGATGATGGTGTCGCACACACTATCTCTGCGCAGCATGTGTGTGTATTGTTGGGCCTCATTTTATCATGCGTCGATCTGTCGCTGTATGCGCCCACTTGGTGCGATATTGTACGAACATCGAGATTTTACACACTATATATGCGCGTGATACGAATTGTGTATGTCGCAGCCAATCTGCATACTGATGCATGCGTCGCACTGTACAAAATATGATCATCGCACATCTGCGTCGCACGGTACGAAGTATGATCATCGCACATCTTCATGTATACTGTACGGGTCGCGCGGTACAATTGCGAATGTCGCTGTCGCTGATGATGAGATTATGTGCATCTCTGTCGCAGTTGATGAGATTATGTGCACTGACGCTCATTTTTCATATGCGCACTTAATTCTCGCACATCGTACCATACCCTGCGATTTTTGACAGCATACATATCTCGTGCGCACACCTCGTCGCAGTATATGCTGAATGCGATTTATGTCGCGCCGATAATTTTATTGCACAACTCCGCTGATCGCTGACGATGAATGAAGCGAAAGCTGTCGTGTATGTGCAGATATTCGACGGTATGTATGCGAACTCAGTCGCGCTGTATACAAATCAATATACGTATATGTGTCAAGTCTGCTGCACTTGAGTTCTCGTTCTTCGCCTGAGCGGAAGCAATACCACGGTCACGGTTCGCTATGCGAACAGTATGTGTGACGCTGCTGTTATTGAACGGTAACCGCCAAACGCAATATTCTGGTGGGTGTATGAGTGCAGCAGTCTGTTGACCAGAAGTGCTTGCTTGAGCCCAATGCTCCTCATATACTTCCAGTGCCCTCACGCATCTCATGCGTTACCACCATCGGGTTGTGAACCCGAGAGCACTGGGTGAACTTCCCGCATCGGCTGGTCGATATAGCCATTGATGCTCGCATGCTGTTCAGTGCATGCTAGAAGCGAAGACGCGTCTTATCAGGACCCTTCGGTTCTTCAAGAACTTGTCTTGCTTCGCCACCTCGATGCCATATACTTGGCCTCTCGATGACAGATGTCACTCACCTTAGGTGGATGACAGACATTATGACTGTACATGTCATAGTCGACCGTACTGACAATACTCGACGACTGTATGCCATTATGACATATGACATGCCATGACATGACATGGTATGATAGGTATGACATGTATGCCACATATGTCATCGGTCATATCCCTGACAGAGGCGGCAGATGATGGGGCTGAGGCGTTTGCCCGCGCGGCGACGGCGTACGGTCCGCCAACGGTGCTGTGCGGGGGAGTTGTTTGGGGGCATCGACGTGTCGGCCTACGGCTTCTCCTAGGTGCTGCAAGCTACTACCGTGAGCATTGTGGTGACGGAGCCCCTCTGGACTTTGACCCCGAGTAGCTTTTATTCTGGCTCTGACAGTACACCACTCTGGTGATGTGCTTAGATGTGCTTTGACCTCAACTTGGTCTTCGATTTGGTTTATGCTTTACATTGACAACTACAATTTTCAAATCTGGTTTGCTGACACAGTGCCTTTCAGTTGTTTAGCGGGAGCTCCTTGCCCGTAGGTTTTTGCACTTGTGCTAGCTAGAGGGTTCACAATTAGTGTATCAGAATTGCACAGTTTGATTAGCAGTTAGGTCTGTCACCCTAGCTCCTGCCCTAACTTATCTTAACTTTTCTGACTTACCTCGCAGTCACCACCCACAGTGTTGGGGTGGTGTGCTGAAATCTGTATAGGCAGCCCTGACCGGGAGTCCCGGTACAGGCCCCTATGACAGATATATAGGTAGCCAACACTGGACTGATGACTGACCCGCAAGTTCGTGCTGTGACACACCGAGTGTCACATGTAGCTAGACTCGAGACCGTTCCGACTCCGAGACCGTTCCGGGCATATCTAGCTTAGGGTTTATTATCTGAAAGAGGGTTTATCTATATTGGTTCACTGACTGTCTGATATCTTGAACCGGGATATTCCAGTAGGATAACATGGTGAAGACGATGGAGTTGACGTCGTAATTGTAGGACGCGTAAGCCAAGTCCAAGTCGAAGATCTTGGCGGTCTCGATGGAGTCGACGGAGTCGAGTACAGTCACCATGGCAGAACGCAGCGCAAGGAAGTCCTCCTTCGCGCTGTCTCCCTCCAATGTGAATCCAGTAGAACTCTTGGGTTGATACCCACGAGCCTTCAAGACGGTGATCACGCTCTCAGCGTAGTTGAAGGACGCTTCGAGAGGGGCTCCGTAAGAACGCCACGGGTAGAGGCGCGATACGGAGTGCTGCGTAAATTATCGGTGATTGTTCTCGAGGAAGTCGACGGGACGAATCTCTCGATGGGTGGGCTTCTCGCGCACCAACCCGCCGTTGGTGCGTAAGATCGGATCCTGCGGAGTCAGGAGCTTCGTGTCGGACGGAAAATCCTCAGATGCACCACCAGACACTGAGCCACTGGCTGATGCTGCCGGTGAGGGGCGCTTCGGAGTAATCAAACCTCGAAGGACCCCCTTGGGTTTTGTAGTAGATGTATTTTGCGACATGGTGTTGAAACTGTCGGTGCGGTAGTCGGTGAGTTCGACAAGACTTTCGGTGTCGGTAATCGGCGAGGGTAAAATCGGTGATGCAGTAGCGGTAGTCGGTGAAGTTCGACGAGACTTACGGTAATCGGTACGTTCGACGAGACGGAAATTGCAATCCCAAAAGAAACAATGCCACCACTGAAGTGGTCAGCCCGTAGTAACCTGAAAAAAGACGTGATATCGCGGTCGGTCGGGTGGGTATATATATAAGCAATATATATACACTACAGTCGGAACACCGCAGGAAGCACAGACTTTCAGGTGACTAAGATGCATAACATAAAAATACTCAGGGTTTAATGCTTGTGCATGGACAGTCACGGTGACACAGGCAAGTGACTTGTGACACTGCTCGGCGAAGGAGGAAACACAGGAGACACAACCCCACCTTATGGGGGTCGATCTCTCTCCGTGAATAGGCTAATATTATATTATATATATATATATTAAGTATATATATATATTAGGCTGTGAGTCAATTGCACTACAGTGCAGGGGATGACAACTCAGTTCACTCGACTGCAGACTAAGATGGGATAATAAAATAACTGTGGTGTTTTATTATTCACGGAACGGCAACGGGAGCAGGCTGACGTGGCGCCTCGGGGCAAGGGGTGATCAGAGAGGTTGGTGGACCGCCCCACCTTGGGGGAGGGGGGCTGAAAGTCTCATCTCACATCACACCACCTCACCCCGAAGGCGTGAGGTGCCACAATAAGTCAGGAAAGCTTGCATCCCAAACATAAACCCTAGGCAACATAGGCAACAGTTACAGGCCCAAAGGGACCTTTTGCAGTCCAGTGTCGACACTAGTACCGGTTCAGGATCGGATTCGGATCCGGTACGCACGGACCCCCACGGTCCCATCCCCGACGGTACGATTTTTTGGATGGTCTCATCGTGTACCGGAACTGGCGGACCCAAATAATACGCGGTCTCACCACGTCCCAGTACCATCGATACAGAACTAGCTACGGTCTCGGACCCGACGGACCCAGAGATATCACGGTCTCATCGTGTCCCAGCACCGTCGATGCCAAACAAATATCGAGTCCGTCTCATCGTGTATCGGAACCGATGGGTCGACCCGTCAATGTCCCCCAAAATCTTCAGCACCGCTGGTTGTGGTGCCTCCCACGCTGAACGTTGTAATCGTGACAAGTGGATTCTTGAGACGAAGCTTGGGCTCTCTCAGCTCTCACAAAATGTTTTTCAAGGACTGTAAGGGCTCCTCTCAGTGAGCGAATAACAGCCGTACTGTACGGGTATATAGTATAGTAGGTATACTGCCATACTGATAGGGTTTGCTCATCGGGCCATAACATACGCGTCACTTATCCAATCGTCCCGTAATTTTGTGTCACGTGTAGAGGAGTTCAATGCCGTCATTTCAAGCTCGAACGAAGGCATGCGGTCAGTTTTCAGTGCAATCGGAATTTTCAGGGAAACGTGCGACACATGTCGCCATAATGATAGGGTTTGCTGATCGGGCCATAACATACGCGTCGCTCATCCATTCGTCCCGTATTTTTGTGTCACGTGTAGAGGAGCGCAATGCCGTCATTTCAACCTATCGAACGCACGGTCAGTTTCCAGTGCAATCGGAATTTTCGCTCGGATTGAAACGTATCGAAAAATACTACGAGAACCGACGAGCCGGAATGAGGGTCAGAGCCGAGCTGGACCGAAACCGATGGCACCGCCCGCAGGGCGGTATTATGCCAAACCGGAACCGATGAGACCGCCCGAAGGGCGGTCCCGGGACCGACGGTACCGCCCGAAGGGCGGTATCGGAGTGAACCGGGCTCGATGGGACGATTCGGAGATAGAGCGGTCTCATCCCCGACGGCACCGCACACACTACGGTCTCAACGAGTCCGGATATGTCCCAGTTGAGACACAACAACTGTTGCGGTCAAACTAGAAGTGGATCCCCACATGGGCGTTGGCCCGAAACTACTGCACTAGCTAGAGTTGTTCACTAATCCACAAATTTGCTGTTGCACACCACCAGACCGTGATGTGTCTGGTGGCGGATCGATTGCGGCATCGGCGACGGGCTGCGACCCCATGAAAGGCGGTATCCAGATTGGCCTCTTCGATACCAACCAATACCTGTGCGCGGCCATGGCGTAACGTGGCCAACCACCACCAGAGGCAAGTGCCAGGGGGAGTGTGGGAAATGCGGAAAGGGCTCTAGCACAAAGGTGTCGAACGCACGAGGAAGTGGGGATAGGTGGGAGACGAAAGGCGTTCCCAAGCACCACCACATCGTAGCAAGGTAGCACCGACAACGCGAAGGCGAGGAATGCGGTGAGGTGCTTTCGTAGGAGTCATAGCACTCGTTGTCGATGGTGAAAATGTCGGAGTCGTGCTTGGTGTCTGGTGCGCAAACACCACCAGACACCACCAGACCAAAGTCAGAGGTAGAATGTTGTCAACGTAATCGAAGAGAGACCAACGCTGAACGAACAGCGGCCATACGCGCACGCTGAGGTCCAGTGGACATGGTCGCTGACCACTGATGACTGCTGACTGCAGAATCTGCGAACCCAAAATTAGGGTTCCCAAGCGAAAAGCGAATTTCTCGTAAAATTAAGCAAATCAAACGATGAAAGGGCCAATTTGGGGTAGATTTCCGCGGGGAAAACGTCGGTCAAGTCAAAAACGTCGTGCGGTAAACCGTTCTCCCGCCAGGAGCGGTGCTGCTGGCCAGATAGTCGAGAGCGCGTTTCGGTGTCAACGTAACTTTCCGTAAACTTAACTAAATCGAGCGATAAAGAAGTCAAATTTGGGTAAAATTCGACGAGGAAAACGGCGGTGAGGTCAAAAACGTCGTGCGAAAAGCGTATTTTCCGGCAGCACAGGTGCTGCTGGCCAGACGAGTGTTGTTCAGAATGATAGTGCAGAGATGTGGCGAAACCAAATACGCGGATATGTCGGGGCGAAGGTCTCGCGAATGTCGGTTGAAGCCGGTCGAAAAAATACAAATTTCCGGGGCACATTGCGGAGACTGTTCTTGCGAGAAGAAGCGGGTTACGTGCGGGTACGTGCGGGTTGCGTGCGGGTTACGTGCGTGATCAAAGATGCTGAGAAAAGGATGCCGCACCAAAAGATGGTGGACCGATAACCTGATAGAAAAGGCTAATATATATATATATATTAGGCTGTGAGTCAAGTGCACTACAACGCAGGGAATGACAACTCAGTTCACTGCAGACTAAGATGGGATAATAAAATAACTGTGGTGTTTTATTGTTCACGGAACGGCAACGGGAGCAGGCTGACGTGGCACCTTGGGTCAAGGGATGATCAGAGAGAGTGTGACTGCCCCCCACCTTATGGGGGGACTGAAAGTCTCATCTCACATAAAAAAACACTCAATAGGGGTTTTATGTTAGTGCAGTGACAGTCTGAGCATGTGAGCAAACACGGCAGGTGACATGTGATACGGCTCTGCGAGGATGAAAAAAAAAGGGGATAGACCCCTACCGTATGGGAGAGACAAGGTCTTTCCCTCCGTGACACCACCTCCCGTCCCGAAGGAGAGAGGTCGTGTCGGCACAGTCACGAAAACCATATCAACTAGGCCTACCGTGCGTCACGGGGGACCCAATATTTCCCCCCCATTGTAGGGGGTGGGTCATCCGTCATTCACCCCTCGACCGGAGCTGTCACCAGTGTCCGTGGCACAGTTGCCCGTGAGACACAAAACGCTCACCTAAGTATTTTATCCCATCTTAGTAATTGTGAACGTCCGCCGCTGTGTTTCTGTGCCACTGTTTGACTTCGATATATATATACAACGTATACATATACGTTGTATATATATCTTATATATATATATATATATCTTATATAAGATATATATATATATATCTTATATATATATATATCTTATATATATATATATCTTATATATATATATATCTTATATATATATATATATCTTATATATATATATCTTATATATATATATATATATCTTATATATATATATATATATCGTTTCTTATTATACCGGCCCTCCTACATCGTAAACCCTAAGCGAGCCTGTTTCAGCTCACCTAGAGAGGCATGCGCCGGCGTTGGTTTCTAATGCAGGGCGGCAAGTTTTAGTTTCTAATAATCTTTGTGCTTGGCGAGCGGCGGAACTCGGATTGGGCCCTCGGCAAGAGCATGGTACCCCTCATCATCGTCATAATACCCCGCAATCATGGCGAGAGTGGGGTTGGCCGGCTCATTGTCGTCAGTCCTGACCTCATCTGCATTTAGGTCAGGTCATGTAGAGTACACTGCAGTAAAAGTCGGGTTATAAGAAGATTCACCTATAAGAAAGCAGCCGCTGGATTTTTGCCCAAAATTTAAGAACTAGAAAGTACGCCAGCGCTGGCTTTTCCCTTGAGACGCGGGAGAGCCAACTAAGAGTCAAGAGTAAGAAAAAGAAGGGCCAATTAAGAAACTTACTTGGGGTTGGATTGCGTTCGGCTCGATCTCAATTTAAGAAAGCCAGCGCTGGCATTTTTGGCCTGCATTCGTATTACCCGACTTTTACTGTATTAGGTACCCTTTTGTAGTATATAGTAGTAGGTGACTCCTCGTGTCACTCAACCTGAAGCATCGTAGTCGCGGTCGCTGTGTCACACGTTATGATGATGACACTGCGACACGCGCCCCTCTCAGACAATCTTCCCGCAGTAATAACTTGGCGGCGTAAGCCGCCACTCCTTACTACTGTAATAATATCATCCTCTCAGAGTCCTTTCACTGTTGTGTACCTCTGCAGTGATCGTACCGTCTTTTTCCGTACCCCTATATGTAGCTAGTATATATCGTGGTCCTCATGATCAGGGTCCACCGAGGCAAGAAAGCATGGCCATGTGGGTCGGCAAGTAGGTCCACATTGACAGGGGCAGTGTCGGCCTGCGGGCGGGCGGGGAGTGAAACAGTGAATGCTGCCGGCGGTGGAGGATCGTGCGGTGCCGTAGGTATCGGCACCAGGTCCCGCACAGTAGACGGAGCGCGTCCATCTGGAAATGCGGCGTTACACGCCCAGGGGCAAAGGCCATTGTTGTCGTCGTGCGTGTCGGTCAGTCCCCGAGACCATGAAACATATCAAGCACGGGCGACCTCTTCCCTCCCAAGCACGGTAGGGCGGGGGCAAGGCCATCGCTTCCACATTTCACCAACCGTCTTAAACGAACAGGTCCTGGCACCACCAGATTTGGTCCTTTTCTCACCACCATAGTCAGGCACACGAGGGGGAGGGAAGCGGGCAAGGCGGTTGACGTCCTCACGATGCCAAATGCGGCGGACGCGAAGGGCGACGGTGTCGAATGATAGTGTGGTCATTTTGGTGTAGGGGTCCTCGATGATGTTCTGGTAGAGGAAGACCTCGTACGCGGCGACACGTCGGCGGACCTATCAAGCAACATCAGAATTGTGTCGACGTGGTCGACGAAGTCTGAGAAGTCGGTGTGGCATCAGTGGCGGAGTTCTTTTCCTAGGGCTCTGAGCTTGTCGAGGACAGGCGATGGGGGTCCTCACGCTCGTGGCTCGTCCAAGCGCAACGCTCGTATGCTCTCCATAAATCTGCCCATGTCGCCACGCTGGACTCCCTCCACCTCAATAAAATGCAGCCGCAACAGCAACGTGCGACCGTCAAAAGCGTGTGTTGTCTGGCGGTGGAGTGATAGATAGACGTCGTCGAGTGCAGCTCCACGAAGTAGTACAGAGAGCATGGTGAACACGATGGAGTTGATGTCGTAGTTCTTGGTGGCGTGCGCTAACTCCAAGTCGAAGATCATAGCGGTTTTGATGGAGTCAATTGGGTCAAGCATAAAAATAATATGCATAATGCACATAGCCGAGCGCAGTGCGAGGAAGTCTTCGCTTCTCACCGCTCCCCTCCAACGTGACCGCAGTAGTGCCCTTGGGGTGGTATCCACGGGCCTTGAGGACGGTTATCGCGTTCTCAGCGTACTCGAAGGTATTGGATCGTAAAGGTTCCGTAAGCACCCCACGCGTAGGCGCGCAGTTCGTATGGAGTGCTACGGAGATTCGAGATGGTCTCCAGGAAGTCCATGGGGCGAATTTCCCGATGAGTGGGCTTCTCACGCACCAACCCATCGTTGGTGCGTAAGATCGGGTCCTGCGGGGTCGGCGGCTTCGTGTCGGGCGGAAAGTTCTTCGGGGCACCACCAGATACGGAGCCATCAAGCGAGCCCAGCACCGGCGAGGAGCGTTCTGGGGTGAGCAGCAAACGCTCTAAGAATTCCCGGCGACTTGGTTGAAGAGTTGGTTTGCGACATGTTGTTGTGGTAGTCGGTGAGTTCGACGAGACTTTTTGGTAGATAGTGTGTTTCTGGTAGTCGGCCGAAGTTCAACGAGATTTTCTGGTAGTCGGTGCCTTCGACGAGACGGAAATTGGGAGACAATGCAATCACAAAAGTGGTGCAGCGCCCGTAACCAAATGGAAAGTGTAAAATCGGTGATCGGTAAGATATGTATGATATGATATGATATGATATGATATGATATGATATGATATGATATCACCATCACGGTTGGAATCGCTCGCTTTCGGTGCCCGGTACATTGGGGAGGGGGGCAGGATTTTCGTCGTCGGATTAACGTAGAGAACAATCTAACGATGTTATGCATTTTTAAAGCTTTCGTATCTTTCGGCTACGTTTATCATCGCGTAGCACAACGTTGCCAAATGACGCAGTGCGATAGCGGGTAAGGTAATAAATGGTTGTATTTTTGGCGTTAGCGAATGAGAATCGAAGCCTTGACTGGCTGGACGGTGAAACGAGTTCCCTTGTCTTCGGTTCTTCTAACACCGGGTAGAATTCGTGGAGTTGCAAGCACATTTCGTTGGATCATGGCCCCCGAAAGGCGGTGTGCGGGAAGCTGCAGACGGGTGCACGGCTGTAAGCATTGATATTATCATTAATGTTTATGGCATGTTTGTCTATTCTTACGTCTTCTTTGGCACTTCGATCGCATGTTTTCTTTATGTGGTGCTAGCTCCGCCGCATATACTATCCACTGTCGTCGATCTTGTGGGCTTGGCGGTTTTTCACGTTGCGGGATTCTATGTCCTAGGACCCTGGCGGGTGTTAGGCGCTCGTGCATTGGACGTCCAACTTGGAATTTGTGTAAACGGTCTTCGCCGCGCTCGTCGTCTTGTTCGAAGTGGTATATCATCGCGTCTTGGGGCTGACCCTGGCGGGATCGCATCCCCAGACTTAGTCGGCCATGCTACCTACTTTTTTAAAGTACACGGTGAGCGCACCTTACATGTTAGCGAGTACGTATTCGAAGGTTGGAAGGCGAGCAAAGCGTGTGACCGATAATATATCGGCTTGGCATATTTTTTCGCGGCTACTTCTACGTCCGATGTGCGCTCTTATTTTCCTAGCTCGCTTGAAACATTTACACTCGTTGTTGTTTTTCTTCACTGACTAAGAGATAACGGCATTCCTCCAGTACGGCCGGGTGCACACTGCATAGCGAACCGTAAATACTTTTGGAATCTTGGCGTATGACCAGATCCAAAGCAAGTTCTTGGGGTCCTTAGTGCGTGATGTCGGAGGCAACGCGGTTATTCTGGCTGCATTGTGTGGTTCGGCATTCTTAGATCGACATAGAGAAATGAATATGCATGCCACCTTCGATAGTTATTGAATGCAAATATCAATATTTACGTACTTGGGTTATTCGTGTACCTGTATTTCTGCAATTACTTACTTTGTATGCATTGCCGCTATACATTGAAATGTGGATGTATATAACATATACAATTTTGCAGTGAAACTCTATCTGTGATCAGTGTTATACCTTGCGATCTGTATTGCTGCGAAACACAGTAAATATGGTCGAGTGGACAAACTCAGTTCCCGGAGGATAAAACTCTCACATTTTAGTGCCAAGTAGTGTGGAGGGATCGTGATAAAATTTTGAATTCCGCTAGATACCTTCCAAGTGCTGTACATCGATTTGCGACATGTGCACTAGTTTATGCACGATTAAGTTGTGGACACTTACACCAACTTGGGGACACTTCCATTACTACGCATATACATTCGATCCATTTTGCCGCCATGCGCATAACCCAAAAAATGCTTAAAATGTCCGAAATCGCGTTACCTTTCAGCCGCCCTTGTCTTCCTTGGTAAAAGAATGTATGTATACTACTCATTTTCCGTTTCATTTTACTTATAATCCATGCTATCGAAAATACTTTAAACAAATCATATATGGTGCCCCGACTCGAAGCTCTGTTATGGATCCTACAAACCCCTAAAAACACCTGGTCGGAGGGCCTTAACCAGATATCCCGAGAGGAACTTCTACAGCCCGTAAGGGAAATTCATCTGCTTTTTCTGTGTTCTTCCTGGGCAATAAATGGCTTACCTTAGATCAATATCGAGCGGCTAACGCCTCTTGACTTGCATGGAATCTAACCAATAAAATTGTTGTGTCGTCGACCACTGGGGCCTCAGCATCCATCGCCATCCACCTGGAATTTATGACCCCAAGCAGCGTGCAACGTGAGGAGCATGCTGCAAATTGCATCTTGAACACTCTCGAGGTCACCTTGAAAGGGGAGAAGACTCTTCATCATGGAGCTCGCAGCCAATGTGCATCTTAACGATGTGGGGTCAAAGGGTGAACTGATGACAGTCAAGTGGTAATGGCATTCACATGCAGATCTGCTACCCTAAAACTCTGCCTCTGTGAACACCATGCGCAAGCCCAAACTCGTGAGCATGTGCAGTCGCTTAGCAACCACTGAGCCGCGCGAAGCACGCCAATCAAAGCTAGCCCAACTAACAAAGTCATTGGACGCAAGAGCAAGGCACGGCCATGGCGTGGCACCAAAGCATATGGCATGAGGCAAGTCAGCCAAGATCAGCCCACCAAGATCCCGGTGGATGAGAGAAGCATGCAAGAGCAGTGTAGTTCACCACACACTGAAAAGAATGAGGCACTCTAAGTGAAGCCAACCCACCGCCATCCAAGCGGATGAGAAAAGCATTCAGGGGCAGGTTGGGGTCCTGCCAAGATATCACATACACACGCTATAAGAAAAGCGGCATGGATGACAGCAAGGCCCGCAGGTGTGAATCATTGCTGGGTACCAACATTGCGTACCAACAGGTCACGGAGAAAGTGTGTTCAGGCGGCATGCTGCACAGCTGCTCACTATACATATATAGCGAGCATTGCCAGCATGCATCAGCGTCATCAATAACACACTGAGCGGCATGGGGGGCCGCCGACAAAAGCCAGCGCACCACCATCCCAGTGGATGTGAGCAGCATTCTGAAAGAGGGCGGGGCCATGACAAGATACCATACACTGAACGGCATGCGATAGGCCAACAAAAGCCAGCCCACCATCATCCCAGTGGATGTGAGAAGCAAACCAAGAGCAGGGCGGGGCCGTGACAAGATACCACAAACTCATACATATTCCCAACCCAAATGCAAAGCAGCATGGAAAGATGATACGCTGTGACCGATCATCGCCCAACAATAGTTGGTCCGAGGGTTACGGAGTAAGCGGACCCTGCTGGCATGCCCGCCAGTGGCTCACGGTCGATGGATGGGACCCGTGGGTCCATGGTTATGCCATGAATGCAGTCACACCACACAGCATGGACACCCCATAAATATGTTGAATCCTATGCAAAATTTGGTATGTATTGGGAAAAGAAATTCATGTCAAAAAATGAAAACATGCGGGCACCTAAGTGCTCCCCACAAAATTCAAGGGAAAACACAGAAGGTGGACTTCACCACCCTCTGCCTCTCCTTGCAGCAAAGGCAGACGAATCCACCGAGCTCTCCAAGAGGCAGTGCCCGCCAGAATGGCACCACAGGGACAACCGCCTCCCAAAACCCACTTCCACCCGGCGGTCGTCCCCGTTCACAGCGACGCGCCAGTACCTCACATCTGCGTCAAAGAACACGAGTCCCCTGGCACGTGTAATAACCACCAGCACTGGACACGGAGAGGGAGCAAGTGTCAGACGAATCCAAGACACTCCCAAAGAGCGAGCCGCAGACGAATCCCCGAACCCCTCAAAGAGGCAGTACCCGTCAGAAGGGTACCACAGGGACAGGCACATCCCATCATCCAAAGCACTCCAGTGGCCGTCCCCGTTAATAACGAGATACCCGTACTCCATAACGTGGCTGTCGATAACCCGTCCCCCGGCAGCTGAAAAAGGCACAAGGCACTGGACATAAAATGACCTGCTATCTTACAGCCTGAACGGCATGAGATCGCCAACAAAAGCTAGCCCACCATCATCCCAGTGGATGTGAAAAGCAATCAAGAGCAGGGCGGCCGACAAGATACCACAACGCATACATATTCCCAACCCAATGCAAAGCAGCATGGAAAGATGATACGATGTGACCATCGTCGCCAAACAATTGTTGGTCTCTGGTTACTGGAGTAAGCGATCTCTGCTGGCATGCCCCCCAGTGGCTCCCTGTCGGGATGGATGGACCTGTTGGTCCATGCTTATGTCATGAATGCAGTCACACCACACAGCATGGACACCCATGTCAAAAAAAAGAAACATGCGGCACCATGCTCCCCACAAAATTCAAGGGAAAACACAGAAGGTGTACTTCACCACCTTCTGCCTCCTTGCAGCAAGGCAGACAATCTACTAAGCTCTCCAAGAGGCAGGCCCGCAGAATGGCACCACAGGGATAACCCCGCTCCCAAACCCACTTCCACCAAGGTACCACCACGCGCGCTCCTCCCTAACAATCTGGAGAGGAAGAGCCGAGCCGAACCTCACCTGCGCTGCGCTTCCTCCCGCCAGTGCCTGAGTCACGCACAGGCGCCACCTCTGTGACGACTGCATATACTCCCCACGCCCATGTTGCTGCCTCCTCCACCGTAAACACGTCCCACAATCCATCTGATGCAAAAATAAGAAACATATCCTCGTCCATGACATTGTACTGAGTGGCACGTGGGTCCGCAATCACACCGACCGGCCTCTGCAACCCCCGTCCCCGAGCGATCTGCACAACCCCCCACCCCAGCCCCAGGTGCGTCGCGAGTGCTTCTCTGGACTGAGCCGCCTCCGCAGAGCCTGGCAGGCCTTTATGGGGGAGGTCTGACCTTGCCCTTTACTAGTGGAGAACGAAGCTTCACCCGAAGCCTCAATGGGAGCCTCTCAGTGGCAGCCTCTCAGTGGCAGCCTCTCAGTGGCAGCCTCTCAGTGGCAGCCTCTCAGCCTCTCAGTGGGAGCCTCTCAGTGGGAGCCTCTCAGTGGCAGCCTCTCAGTGGCAGCCTCTCAGTGGAATATGGGAAGCTCTCGAGCGGCAGCTGAGTACGAGCATATGGAGTGGGACCAGCTAAACGAGAACAATCAGCCAGACAACGTAATTCACAGTCGCACTCTCTCCGCTGCATCGATGCACGCTATATGACAACACTTGAGGCCTGGGATGCGCCGCTCTGGCACATGCCGCGTGGCACACCTGGACATGGCGAGGCCTGGGGTGCGTCGCTCCTTGAGGTAGACACGGTAGGGCCCATCGGAGGTGCCTTCAAATATCATCTGCTGGACGCGCCCTCCTGACTGCACGATGCGCTCCATCTCTGCTGGCGTGTTCGGTTTGTGTTCTTCGGTTAGAGGCACTCCCTGTGTCACACGCCAGCCACACTCTTGTGCTGCCAAGCTCCACTGCCAATGGTTTAAACTAGGACAAGAAACTCGACGAAATCTCCCTTTGCCTCATCACGGATCGAATGCACAAAGTCGACAACACGCAGAGGGCATTAGGATAGCCGTGGTTGGTCCCCTTAGCTAATCAAGGTTCCATGACCGTGGATGCAAGGCGATCAAGTGGCCCGGGGGAGGAGGAATCTAATGAACGAAGTACAACCTATTCTTCACCTTCAAACAGTCGGCACCCGCAGGCCCCTCGCCCGTGAAGACTCGACATCCACGCGGCAGGCACTCTGAGGTTCATGCTTTTGCAGGATGCGGGCACCACCAAGTTGTGTGCCGCGCAATCTGCCGTGGAAGTTTATATTAGCCGCGCTATTGATTGCAGACAGCATGAAAGCCAAGCCCTACAGTTGCCAATGGGCGCGCGTCCCATTGGCCGGCGTTGAGCACGACGAGAGATCTATGCTCGAAGGAGCAAGAGCTTCGGTCTGTCGTATGGCCCATCTTTAAAACCAGGCTTCAGGGGTACGCACCTGAATGTCCTGGGGACCCCCGGGACCCTGTCGTGCCACAATCGCCTTGCTATCTCCCACATTCCCCAGCAGCAGCTCCTTCCCCTGCATGAGGTGTGTGGGTGATCATTCCAGCACCTGAGGTCGGCTCGTCTCTGCGGTCCTCGCAGCAGCTGCAGCAGCCACTGTGAGAGGGTAGCAACCACCTTGAGGCAGACAGGCGGTAGCAATCACCTTGAGCAGACAGGCGGTAGCAATCACCTTGAGGCAGACAGGCGGTAGCAATCACCTTGAGCAGACAGGCGGTAGCAATCACCTTGAGGCAGACAGGCGGTAGCAATCACCTTGAGCAGACAGGCGGTAGCAATCACCTTGAGCAAACAGGCGGTAGCAAACATCTTGAGCAGACAGGCGGTAGTGTCCACCTTGAGCAGACAGGCGGTAGCAATCACCTGAGCAACAGGCGGTAGCAAACATCTTGAGCAGACAGGCGTGTAGCAATCACCTTGAGGCAGACAGGCGGTAGCAACCACCTTGAGCAGACAGAGTGTAGCAACCACCTTGAGCAGACAGGCTGGCAGTGTCCCACCTTACAGATGTAGCTTTTGGGTAAGAATCACCTTTGAGCAAACAGGCTATAGCAAACATCTGAGCAGACAGGCGGTAGCAATCACCTTGAGGCAGACAGGCCAGGAAGCAACCATCTTGAGGCAGACAGGCGGCAGCAACCACCTGGATGAGACAGGCTGCAGCAACCACCTTGGAGGCAGACACATGTGTAGCAACCACCTTGAGCAGACAGGCGGTAGCAACCACCTTGAGCAGACAGGCGGTAGCAATCACCTTCAGCAGACAGATGATAGCAATCACCTTGAGGCAGACAGAGGGTTGAAATTATTATGAGCAGAGAGAGGATGGCAGTCACCTTTGGGCAGGGAGAGGGTAGCAATACCTTGAGCAGGGCGAAGCATGCCGTGGTGCCGCTCATTGTGCAGTCGAAACCACTGTGGCCGGAACGCACACGCTGCACCGTTTCAGTCTAAGCATAAAACTAAAGCAAATAAATCATCGCAGTTCGAACTGTTGAAACAACCGAAATCTACTGTTGAATTGATGCAGAAGAACAACGATGTAGAAGAATATTTTGGAAGGTTTCAACATCCATCTGCTTCATACGTGGCCGCCTCGATGCCTCCCCTCCCCTGCCCCTCTGCATCAGGCCCTGCCGCCAGCAGGACCTCCTCTGCCCTCCCCTCGACTCCCTCGCACCGCGGGCCCGGCATGCGGACACCGGGCACGCCGGCTGGCCCTGCTCGCCGGCTCACACTCCAAGTAGGCTCGAGAGCAGGGTCCGAGTAAAACGCTGGGGACCGCTACTTTCCAGGCGGGGCGTACCACTCCGTCGAGAGTAAACTCGCATCGACGCGGCGGCAGGCGTTGATGAACGCGTGCTGCAGGTTTGGGCTGCACGGTTGGCTCGCCATTATCTGCATTGGCAGCTGGTGCGCCACGTAGCGTGCAGCCTGCATGACAAGCCACGTGGACAGATGGTTGGGAGCGCTGAATGGCAAACAGATCGGCCACACAACATCTCGGAAACCTCACATCTCATTGTAAAAGAAGGCAAATCTGAAGGCAAATCATTGTGAACTCCGGAACATCAGTGAGCATTTCGTCTGCAAGTGAGGAGTGGCACGCAACTGGTTTTGCGGTCGGTGCTCGCAACATGGAAGCGTGCAGCAACGCGCGGGCGCATCGACACACCCAGCTGCGAGGACCGAGGCTCGCCGCAGGACGCGCACCACCTATGATCTTATCGTCGCTACCAAATTCTGTGCGGTGCAGCCAGAGTGAAGGGGAACATGCCTCCCTTTCGGCGTTTTGCCGATCACCCCATCGAACTAACGCTCGCGAGATCGAGAGTAGCACACCTTTTTGCCTTCTTTACCATGGCCATCGAATACCCCGATGAAATGCGCCCCGTTGAGGAAGTATCTGAAGACAAGCATTTCCCTTCAATGCAGATTTGGGATTTCCTTGAGAAGTGCGTGCGCGAGGAAGATGACCACGAGCTTCAAGAAGTCACTCGAGATTGCAAGGTGAAGATGGACGCGCCAAGAGGAGAGAGACACTGGACTGAAAGAACACAGGAAGAAGGAAGAAGGAAGCCCCTCACGCGAGTTTTGAGAGCTATACAGGCCAAGCACTAGGCTTCTCGCAGATGCTAGAGGAACCGTGGAATATGTAGAATACAAGCGCTGGAGGGGAAATAACGAGGTTGAGAATGAGTCCACCTTGAAACTAGCCCTTCGTCCTGGCATTCTTTCTGTGGCATGCCTCTAGGGATTTCGGCATCAAAACCAGGACTGCGTCAACCAACACAGTAGACAAAGAGTTCAGAGCAAGATTTCCAAGAGTTGCACTGACCAGAGAAATATCGTCACAGGTGTAGCGCTGTCGAAACCAAGAGAGGAATACCGTTTTGTTCCACTTATCTCTCAACTTTATCGCAAAGAAATCTTGTTAAATCGATGTCGTGTCGCGATGCAAGAATGCTTGGAAACGCGGTGCTATATATTGCACGGCCGAGATTTATTTGCCGCGCCAAACACATGGAGAAGAAAGGATATCACCTGACGCATAATTCAAAGTATGTCCAAGGGTTTTGAACGTTTTTAAGGGTTCGAAAGCGACTCGACTCTGAATGAGAGCTTTTCTTTCCAATACTAAGTTGAGATTTCTTCGTTGGCAACTTCAGGGATTCTTCTTTGCTGTCGCCTGCTCCCATAGTTGGCTTGACCACTTAAAGCGGTGCAATAGCGAGAACTCCTTGTTGGGTTGAGAATCCGTAGCAACGTGATGTGTCCTGAAGCTAATTTTTGGCCGTCTTCATGATTACAGGTGAATATATGCTAACACATGTTGACAGCGATTAGTGTAGAGTGTTGTCGGCTGTGCGACTTCAGACCTGCTGGTTCCTCCGCGTCGAGGTCTCAAGCAAAATTTCGCGTTTCTATGGCGGAGCGAGAGCATGCAGCTGTTGCTACGGACTTCATTTTAGACTTATGCCAGTCTTTTCAGATTATTCAATCTCATACAATCTAGCTCACGGAAATTTAAACTGGACACGAATAAAAAGAAAATCTGTAGGCTATCTCCTAGTCCTTATCGCACTTGGGTTTCGTTTTCGACCAAAAGATAAAAATATACATAACATTTTCCATATCTAAGGACGACTATTTACAATTAACCTCGATTTGACTTTGGAAATTTATAGCGTCAAAATTTGCAACATGACCCCCGATTTTTATTGGCTAGGATCCATGAATGGTGAGTCATCTTTGTATAAAAAAAACCTTGGGCGAAGTTAACATGTAGATTTTTGTCTAGAATTTTTATAAAATCAAATAATGCATATTTAGTATATGCAGCTGATAAACAATTTCTAGAAATAAATCTACATGTCAACGCGAATTAATGTTAGGGCGAATTATACTGCTCATACTGATCCTGTTTTCTAGGAATTTATTTTCACGTTTTCGGCAATAACTCAAGTTCTAGACATCCATTGGCCACGACTCTTCATATACCTGGATGTTATGTGTCACAGTGCAGCGAGCGGAGCGAGAGGTGCTGTGTCACATAACTCTGGTTTATGTGACAGGCCGGACCGTGGGACCCAGGACCGTAGGTCCCAGGACCGTAGGTCCCAGGTCTGAGTAATAAGGTTTGGAACTCTGCAGAGTTCTGCTCCGACACTTGATCTGTTTTCGGGAAGGGTACTGTGCTCACACTATTGGCTTTATAAATAATTAAGTATTCGAGCGATTTAAGGTGATCCATCAACAATTGATAGAAATTAAATATCTCGCACCAGTGGACAAGTGTCCAACAAACCAATAGGGATTTAGTAATTAACTCCAAGCCAGTTGACGTGTCCAATAGGAACAAGACATAGTCTGAAAACTAAATATCGATTTCCGTCGTGTGCATAGGAACAACAAACAAGACATAGTCTGAAAATTAAATATCGACGATTTTCATCGTGGGATCGATTCCCAAAGAATTTCATACTTCTATTCTCAACAACTTGAGTGCAATTCTGAAAGCCAAGTGCAGTGCTATGAAAAAGGCAGTTTCTAGTGGCCCTGCTGCAGCAACGTTAAGCACCTCAGGCCAAGCGAGCACAAGCGCCGCCGGTGAGGCAAGCACCTCAGCAGAATAGGTGCTCACACAGGAACAGTAGTTTTACATATTTCGTTTCGGTAGCTTGACACCTTTACTATAATTAATCATTGCATATACTTGGCAGCTTAATACCTTTATTCATCTGAAATATGCGGCAACTTGACACATGTATACTATGTAGTGTACTATATATATTACAATTACGTCACGGTATTGCACATTTCGTTCCAAATATCGATGTCCATTACTCACATCGTCACAATATATAAGAAGTACTAACCAGCCATATACGACTCCCGCAAATATGTGATAACAATTTGCGGACCCCGCGCGGCCATATACGACTCCCGCAAATATGTGATAACAATTTAACTGATTTTCATCTGATCTGATTCTGATCTGATCTGATTCTGATTATGTCTGATTGACAACCTTGCCGAGAATATGTGATAACAATTTGCGGATCCCGGCCGTATATCCATGGCCATATACTAACCATGTATATTTTGGCTGGAAAATCAACCCCGAATAGGTCTTTCATAGACGAACAGATTGATATATCGTTTGTAAGCACGGGCACAATATTCCGTGAAAGCATTCATTTGCAGTCAAATTTGCAGCGTACGCCTTAAAGCGTAATAACCGAAAATGATATATTAAGTAATTCAAAGCGGAAAAAAAACGAATGCAACAAGTCAATAGTTAAATATCAAGTAATTTGAAGCGGGTACCTGCTTGTCAATAGGAATAATAAATAGTTCAGAAAATATCAAATCTCGTATATGCATACACGTTCAACAAGACATAGGAAATTAATTAATTAACTCCGAAAAGCCTGAAACACTTATCGATTTAAACAACTTATTGATGGTCCGGGGGGGGGGATAAAGACAATAGTGTGAGCACAGTATCATTTTTGTTACAGAGTTACAGTGAAATTTTTTCGGTGTGTATATCTGTTGAATTTTCAGTATGGATGATTTTTCCGACGCGCAGAAAATCGCGAGAGTCAAGGCTTCGCCAGAGTTCGCAGCTTATTCAGCGAAACTTGATGAGGTCGTTCCGAGTTTCTCCGAAGCCGAAAAGAATTTGCAATCTCACTTGGCAGCTTTGGTCCAGGAGCAGCGCAGCAGGTTGGCTAGCGGCACAACGACCGCAATCCTGCAGTCAGTAGGGGCGAAAGCGCCAGAGAAGAGAAAACTCCAGCGCCCTACCGCTTGGACCTCCGGCGGTTTCGTCCATACCAAGCAAGGAGGATCAAAATCCGAGGACCTTTCTTGCAAGCGGCAGTTCGACAAACTGGACAAGGCCGATGATGTTTTTTTCGAAGTCAAGCAGCATCTGGAGGGGCTCGAGGCCCCTGAGTCGATCACCGAGGAGCGAATTGCGAAAGTCAAAAAAGCGCAAGCAGCAATCGAGGAAGGTATGCTCTGGGCTGAAGAACAGGCCCAAATTATCGACATAGCGTTTAAGTTTGGATGGCCTACGGCCCAAGAGTTCGAGGGAGAGCCAATCGTGGCTACTGAGGAACAAGAGAAGAAGTTGAAAAAAGCCAAGAAGGCTATAGCTGAGCGCGCGGCGAAGCTAGAAAAGGAGAGAAATGTTAAACGCACTCGCGTCAATGACAACAGGCCGTTTGCACACGGACGCAATCGCGTTACTCAGCCTGTTGTGCAGGGTAGAGCTTGCTTTATTTGCGGTTCTCCAGAACATATCTCGCCCCAATGTCCACAGAATGGTGGCAAGGGGAAAGGAGGTAAAGGACGTTGAATGTTAAACCGCTTCCTGCGGTATGGCCTCACTGGGTCTCCAGTGGTCGCGGAACTCCGGCTTATAGCCCGAGAGACTCGCCGGCTTCTCGCCCGCTTGAGCACGTAAAGTAATGAGAGTTTTCGTGATGTTAATTCGTTTCTAATGGTTTTAGGGTTCGCTCCTTCGCTCGAGCTCCAACGTCGCGGTGTAATTCCGCTGTGAGGAATCTTTTCGTAACCTTCCGGCACTTTGATTGTATGTTAGATGCACGCATAATGTTTGCAATTGCTTGAGGAATCTCCCTTGTGGCCGCTTTGACTCGTTGTTTCCAATCCTCGATCACGTAATGCTCTTGAGACGCGGCGCCCCACGACGGGCTGTCAACCAATTCCTTGATTTCTTTTGGATCGGCTTCGGTTTTTTCGGAGGTTAGGTGAGTTAGCTTAGTAGGTTCGGTGTGTTGCAAAATTTGTGGACTGCCCGTCGGAGTTCGACGAGGCTCCAGCCACGGAGGTCCCGGGGGTCCCGGAGGTCCCGAGGATCACAGGCAGGCTGAGGCAGCGAGTTGGCTTCTGGAGATCCTTCGCCTCCGCTTTGGTGGTGACATGGATCCTTTTCGGCGTCCCGCTCACTTGGATTGCGGGCCCCCCGCCTAGCCGGTTCTCGGCTAATGCACCTTCGGCTTTGGCAGAGGCAGAGTTTGTTACAGAGGCGGTATTTGGCTTGGTTCAGTCTGGCGCGGCAGAGGAGTGGCTCACTCAGCCCACAGTGGTGTCACCGTTAGCAGGGGCTTACAGGGACATGGGCCCAGATAAGCCGCCTAAGAAGCGGCTTATCTGGAATGGCAGGTATGTCAATTCTTTCATAGTAGTCCAGAAGTTCAAGTATGAATCTCTGGCTATTGTGAGAGATTTGCTTTTCTGGCAGGGCTCTCTCTGGTCTTTTGACTTGACTTCGGGCTATCACCACGTAAAGTTGCACCAGAACTTCCACACCTACGTGGCTTTTAGCTGGCAGGAGAGGTTCTATGTGTTTAAGGCTCTGCCTTTCGGTCTGGCGCCTGCCCCTTACTTCTTCACCAAGATCACCAACGAGCTAGCCGCTCGGTGGAGGAGGCAAGGTGCAGGCTTGGTTCACTACCTGGATGATTTTCTTTTCATTCAGAGACCCTCTGGCAGGCCCTTTGCAGAGGAGCAGGCGGCAGTCCTTCGGGACGTGGAGGACACCAGTGGTTTCTTGGTCAACCAGGAGAAATCAGTTTTGGGTTTTCAGCAGTTGATTGAGTTCTTAGGAATTGGTATTGACTCTGTCAGAGGGGTGTTCTACGTGCCCCAAAAGAAGTGGGACTCCTTTCAGGCTCGAGTGACAGATGCACTTGGTAGGCAGTGGACCTCTCCCAGGGAGCTCTCCAGACTGGCGGGGAAGATTCAGAGCTTCAGCTTGGCCCTGGGTAAGGTGTGTCAGATGTTCTCTAGGGAGATGTACTTCGAGGTTGAGAGGCACACCGCCTGGGACAAGGCCATCAAGCTTACAGAGGAGGTGGCAGAAGAGCTCCGGTTTTGGCTTTCGGTGCAGAGGCGGCAGTTCGAAGCCCCTATCTGGCCAGTCTTTTTGGCTTTCAGAAATAGGATGTGGACAGATGCAAGCGGCACAGGCTGGGGAGCAGTCTTGGAGGCGGTTACAGGCAGGCTGGAGCAGGTCGCCAGGGGTCACTTGACCCTAGCAGAGCGAGAGGAGTCCTCCACACACAGGGAGATGGTGGGCTACTTGCAGGCCCTTCGGTCCTTCTCGGGCTTTGTGGAGGGGGGTACACTTAAACTGTACACAGACTCTCAGGCAGGCTGTCAGATTTTGGACAAAGGCTGTAGCTCTAAGCATCGGCTTCATCGGCTGGTGGTGAGCATCTTCTGGGAGTGTACCCGGCTGGGGGTGTCACTCTACCCCGTGTGGGTGCCTCGGGAGCTGAATGTGATGAGAAGTGAGATTCTCTGGCTGGTGGGGGATATATATATATAGTCATATATATATCTATCACAGAACGTGCAGTCAGTCAGTGAACACTCGCTTTCGGAATACTAAGATGATAACATAAAATACTTTAGGGGTTTTATGCATCTGTGTTCCGAGCTACCGAGACGCATGCTACGTGTGACACGGCTCTCCGAAGGAGAACAGCAGGAGACAGGCCCCCCCACTTTATAGTGGGGGGGTAAATCGGTCTACCCGTGACACCACCTCCTCCAGAAGGAGAGAGGTGGAAACAGGGAGCAGTGTCAATAGGCCTGCCGGCCATCCCACGGCAAGAAATCTAAGGAGCCTTTTTCAGCTCAGCTAGAGGGGCATCCGCCGGCGCTAGTTCATGCTGCTTAGATTGAAACAGAGCAGGGCTACACAGAATTGTCTAGTGAATCAGGGTTTGGGCTCTGGAGCAGGCGGCGGCGACGTTCTCGATGACAGAGGACGTCGAGCGTAAGGAAGACGATGTTCAGCCAATGCCCGTGCGGTGCCAAGGCCAAAAGCGGCCTGGCACCACCAGAGCGAATGCACCGACGAAGAAAGGGTGAGGAGGTGGAAGGTGGAAAATGCGGTGAAGGGATGTGGTCGAGCTCATGGGAAAAGGCTTGAAAGGGATGATGGTGAAGGGTGAAGTGGGCGTGACAACACCACCAGACACCACCAGATGGTGACCAAGGGGTGCACAAGGTGAAGGTGAGGGAAGGGGAGGGATGAGGTCGAAATAGTCAAAGCACTCGTTGTCGATGGTGAGCGCGATGGACTCGAGCTTGGTGCGCAAACACCACCAGACACCACCAGACCATAGCCAATGGTAGGATGTTGCCGATGTACTCGAAGAGTAATCAACGCTGAACGAACAGCGGCCATACGTGCACGCTGAGGTCCAGTAGACATGGTCGCTGACCACTGACCGCTGACTGCGATCCGCGAACCCAAAGCTAGGGTTCCCAAGCGAAAAGCTAACTTCTCGTAAAATTAAGCAAATCAAACGATGAAAGGGTCAAATTGGGGTAGATTTTTGCGAGGAAAACGCCGGTGAGGTCAAAATAGTCGTACGATAAGCCAGCTTTGCTGCAGGAGAAGCGCTGCTGGCCAGAAAGTCAAAAAGGTTGCGGTAAAGCGGCATTTCGGTCGTTGATGCCGGAGTGGTAAAGCGACATCTCGGTAATCATGTCGGGGCGGTAGTCGGTGTAGTTCGACGAGACTCTCGGTGTCGGTAATCGGTAAGGGTAAAATCGGTGATGCAGTAGCGGTAGTCGGTGAAGTTCGACGAGACTTGCGGTAGTCGGTACGTTCGACGAGACGGAAATTAGAATCCCAAAAGAAACAATGCCACCACTGAAGTGGTCAACCCATAACCTGATGAGAAGTGAGATTCTCTGGCTGGTGGGGATATATATATATATATAGAT
>LGRX02034047.1:0-52475 GCA_001247695.2 Cymbomonas tetramitiformis
ATTCACGGCCGTGAATCTTTCCGAATGTAACCAAAAACCGTTCGATTAAAATCGAACGGTTTTTGGTTCCATTTGGATATATGGAATTCACGGCCGCGAATCTGGAATTCACGGCCGTGAATATGCAAGTTAGTGGCGCTTTTATTTCCTTTAGTGAAAGTTGAAATTTATTATAACCCGAACGTAAATCGTAACGACTATGGAACAATCAACACTTGCCGAGATCTGCGAATGCGGACAGTTAAACAAGAAGGGAAAGCTCATTGAATGCAAGCAAGACCCGTCGACTATGGACCACGAGGGCAAACGCTGCACCCGGGTAAAAAGAGGCAAAGGCGAGCTGCGTTGCGCAAAATGCAGCGGACAATCAAAGAAACCCGCAAGAGGCAAAGAAAAATATTTGGACGACTTCGATCGTACGCGAGCAATAGGCTTCGCAAACAACTTCGTGGTGTCGTTACCCGAAGACACGCGACAACATCTGGAAATGCGCTCTTCGCTTATGTGGCGTGAAGCGTTGAACAAGGTGCCGGATTGGGACAAACTTCCTAGCGGAATGGTAACCCTTACCGGAGGAAAGCTAGAGGTGTTTCATGAAACCGCGAAACACGGGGGGGGGGAAATATTGACGGACTTCTACGACAACTTCCTCGACGACGAAGATCGGAAGCACTTGAACGTCTTCGTCAACGAGGTGGAGACGCAGGTATTGGAAAACCTACGTAACTCGTACACCGTCGAGAACCAAGCGTTTTTAATCAACGACAACCTGGTTGCGGAGAAATCGGGGAAGGTCCTCTCGTCCCTAAGGGGGTGGCAACCTTGGCATCTTGACCAGCCGTTGAACCAGCCCCTCACCGAGCCCGCCCAGCACTTGGCGATCGTCGCCTACTTGGGCCCATGTTCCCCAACAAGGGTGTGCTCTGCGCCAACCCCGTCGTTGGAAGCGTCGATTGACCTATTAGGCCAATCGACGCAAGAGAACTTGAGGCTTAACTGCGATATAGCTTTCCGTGAGCAGCGCGCTCTAATGCTCCCGAAGGAAACCCTCGACGCCTTCGCGGTGAACGTTGGGGGGAAGGAGAAAGTGGAGTTGGGCGAGTGCGCCGTTGTGGGGGGGGTTCACCAAGGGGTGTCCAATGCGGATGGCACGCCCCGAATAGTGTTCTCCGCCAACTTGGCCTTGAAGGACGTGGCCTCATACGACCCGGATGTGCAGCTTAACCCAGTCAACTCGCCCATCCACTGGGGTTTTCTCGACTTCGCTGCCAAGGAGTACGTCAAGTACTTCCTCGCGGGCACGGACCTCGCCCCCACGGTGGACGATGCCAACGTGAAAGTGCTCAATACTTTGGGGGCAGACGTTATGAAGTGCTTGGACAAAGTCACGAACAAGCGAAGGCGTGAAGCGGAGGGTGCGCGGAAGCGTGGTAGGAGATAAGTAATAGATTAGGCTTAGTGAAATAGGGGTACAATGCGTGTATGCCATGCTTAGCCACGTGAAAAAAATATTTACATTTACAAGTTGATATATATCATTACTTGTTTTGGCAATCAAATAATATTTGTTTGTTGTACTTGCTCGTTATCGCTACTAGTCTTTGCTAATTTACTATCCTATATTAGCTCGAACTCGACGTTCAAACGTTCAGAAATATTCAAACTTGCATTGCGCTCGTGCCTCTCGAGAGGCACCACCATCCTCTGACAAGTTTTAGCGCACTTGCTGCACAACTTGTACGACACAAGGGAGGTGAATTTTCCATCGTCGTCGTTTCCATGGTCGTGGAAAACAATGCGAGTGGTTGCGATCTCCTCGCACCACACCCACGCACCCTGCTTGCGGTTGTCGACAGCGTAGTGGTCGAGCATTGGGAAACAATCGAAAGGAAACTCTAATAATGGCCAAACGCCAGCCTCCCCATACTCAACCATGCATATGAGGACCTTATGCAACTCGCACCGCTTGTTGGGGCGAGTGAGTCCATAGTGGGGATCCTTCGTAGGGTTCTCGTCTTCCCCGCGGACCACGACGTGCTTTTGCCAAAGCGATGGGCAATTGTACGGGGCGGGTAGGTAGCCTCTGGAAGATTGATAGTCCTCGTCCCTATTTATTACTCTGTTCATTTTTTTATTTGCGGGCTAAGACTTAGTCAAATAGGTTTAGTCAAATACAATAGCGTCTATAACGTATATGGTATAAGATATCGTATAGCGTGTACTATATAATAACATATCACGTTGTTCGCATACATACTCCCTTGTGTTCGCATCTTACTATCACTTATCGACCCAAGGAAACTTTGTTAAAGAAAGAAAGCGAGGGAGTGATCCAAAGTATGATAACGAGGTTGCCACACTTTATGGAAACCAAGTTGCATAGCCGCGATCAAGCAAAAGTCCACTATTTGCGAAGCATAGGCGTCCTCGTGCGATTTGATGGCGAGCGCCCCGAGACGAAAACGCTTATCCAAGTAGGAAGACCCGTTGCATTCAAGGGGTAAGCCTTGCCAGTTCGTCTTGTACGTGTCGTCGCGTGAGCGGTGATCCTTTGCGAGAAGTACCTCGAGTTTCCCCCAAGTGGTGTAAATCACGCACCACCTTTTGCGTTTCTGCGCTGCGACATAATCCTTGACGAGTTCGGTGTAGTTCTTGTAAAGGGCACGCAAGTTCAACTTCCCTTTGTAAAACCGTTTCGAACGCGTACTCCACCCTTGGACGACAAGCATGTTCTCTAAGATATGCACGAAGTACTCAGCGGAATCGCAAGCAAGAATTGAGTTGAAATGTGCTTGAAGGCTCCGTTCATAAACGGAAAAGTCTTCATTCCAACCCGCCAGCTTCCAAGTAGTAAGCTCATCTTGGGTTGCTTGGGCTTCGAAAGGAATAGGAGGCAGGGTGTTCGCGGAATTCTCGGCGTAATGTTCCACGGTTTCGAAGCCGCTCGGTTGGAGTACTTGTCCTTCAAACATGCAAAGCGTCCCCGCCGTTTTGCGATCGGTCACGGGGATGGCCAACAAGTTGGAGGTCTGGCAAACCTCCATGAACTGACCGCAAGTCTTTATGGTTTTAAGCCCCAAGATTTGTTTGCGATTGTTGTACACAAAGTTCTTTATGACCTTGTACTCAACGTCGTCATCGGCTTCCATGGCTGTGGTGACTGCGGTACTAATAAGCTTCTTAAAAATGGCTTTAGGCGGAAGCTTTTCGTGGATCGCCTCCTTACACTTGTCCTTTACAACTTTCGACATACCCTTTCCTATGAAATTAGTATGGTCGTGTGTCCCACGGGAGTACAAGTTGCATGTAACAGTAGGGCCTAAGGTCGTCCCCTTGACAATTTTATAGTGAACTCCACAACCGTGAGTAAAGTTTAAAGAACACTTGAAGTTTTGAGTCACGGCAGAGGTTTTTTTCGATTTATATTGCTTGTTAGCCATGGTCACACCCTCAGGGCTCAAGGTTGCCATCATGTCTTGGCACTCTACAAAAGATACACCGTTCAAGACCGTACTCCACACTATGGGGACACGGCTACGCTTCCCCTTCCCCTTTGGTGCAACGAGGAAGTCCTCTTCTTCCTCTTCTTCTCCCTCCGAAGGATATATATCGTCCACATTTTTGCCCGGGCTTGTGAACTCAAAGCCGTCGGGCTCAGCCATGTTATTTTCCTCTCGTTTGGCTACGCGACAACTCTTCGCATGGCATGGCGATAGCTCAACAGGTACAACGTCATGGATGCATGCACCGGTCATAGCCGGATGACATAAAGAAAACTTATTCTAAATTAACGATGAAAATGGGGTATTCTAAACTTATGAAAAAATATTCTAAATTAAATAGCCTACCGGTAGAAATGATAGAGGTCCTTACCAGTCTTCTTGCAGCGGGTACACAGCGGCTTAGCCCGCTGCTCGTCACGATCGTAGCCCACCGCCGGTGGGGATTGGACCCCCATGCGGAAGCCCCGCGGTGACTGCCCGCGCTGCTGCTGCCGGCGCTGCCCGTGCTGCCGCTGCGGCGGATCCCGCTGCTGCTGCACCACCGGCGGAGCCGCCCCGCACTGTCGCCGCACCAGCTCGGTCAACTCCTTGATCTTGTCCAGTAGCACCTGGTGCTCGCTGCCGGTGAGCAGAGCCGACGCGCCACCACCTGCGGGCTTGGCCACGATGGCCTTCCCAACGTCCGTCTGCGCCCACGCCTGATAAATCTCTACAACCAGAGAGCGCAGAGCACCGAGGGAAACCGCCGCGAGATCGGCCACCATGGGGTAACGCACCTTGACCGCGGCGTAGAACACCGGGTCAAGCCGGCTGTAGAGGCTGAGCTTCCTGGTGGCCTCGGTGGGGGTCCAGTCGGCGGCCTTGTTATCCCGCACCAAACGTTGTTCCCGAGCCAAAATCGGCTGCGGGTCAACGTTTGCGGGATAAGTAAGCGCGGCATGCTCCTGCTGGAAGGACTCCCGCAACGCCACTGGTACGCTGCGCTTCACGATGTCCACCAGCGCACGCCGTCCATCTCGGTCGGCAGACGCGTCCGTACCCGTAAGCCAGACGTGGGCGTTGCTGTGCTTCTCGATGATAAGCCCAAGCACGTCGTACAGCAAGGCGTTCACCTTTCCCACCACCAGAGCCTGGGGGTCGTCAAGGTCGAACGAGACGAGGTCCAGCCCAGCGGACTCAAACTCCGTACGTAGCTGAACCACCACATCGGAGAGGAGACCCGCGTCAGAAGTGCCGCTGAAATAATGCTTCTTGTCGCCAAGGATATCCTCGCGGATACCCTTGGCCCATGTCCGATGGAGCCGCCCCTTGTAGACCTCGTCCACAAGCTTGGACTGCTCCTGTAGATACTTCCTCGTCGCAACGTCGGCGTCGGTGTTGGAAGTAGGGTCGGGGTTCGTAATAGCCGGTGATTTGGCCGTCGGTGTGTTGCGAACCGCGTCAGTGAGCCTCAGCGAGGCGTCGATGTCGGAGTCCCTCGTGAGGGACCGTTTTGCTCTAGTGGATACACCCATAATTCTGAAAGCCTGATGGGAGGTGGTACGCCGGGGCGCGTTCGGGTAATGTTGGGAAGATGCGACGTCACAGTCACGGAAGGAGCGGTAGAGCCATGCGAGCGAGGGGCACTGGAAGACGTCGTCGAGGTCGAAGGTGCTCGAGCCACCAGCCCAAAAATCGGCAGCAAGCGGGATCAGGGCAAGCGTAATACCGTAAATGAACATTGCGTCGACTAGGCCCGGTCCAGGTCGAACCCCCATAGCTGCGGCTCAAAGACGCTCACCGCAAACAGCTCATCTCAAAATTCCCGTGAGTCCCCAAACGCGCCGTCGCGCACCACCTCTCCAAGCGGCTGCTTTAGCCAATCATGGCCAAACTAGCTGTGGAATATAGCGTGGAATGGGTCCACGACCTACTGGAATATCCCGGTTCAAGATATCAGACAGTCAGTGAACCAATATAGATAAACTCTCATAAGAAATAAACCCTAAGCTAGATATACCCGGAACGGTCACGGAGTCGGAACGGTCTCGAGTCTAGCTACCTGTGACACTCGGTGTGTCACAGCACAGGCTTACGGATCAGTCACGGTCCAGTGTTGGCTACCTAGGAATCTGTCATAGGGGCCTGCACCGGGACTCCCGGTCAGGGCTGCCTATACAGATTTCAGCAAGTTGTACTCTTCTTGAAGTTGTATTCAACGACGAGCGTCAGAACTGTATTCTGCAGTCTTTTACGTGTTGAGAAAAAGAGCTTGCACGTAGGTGAAGCTGAGCATATCTACCAAAAATTTTGAACTTTGTGAAGAGATAGTTGTTATACTAGCTGTGCAGTACCATAAGACAATATATGTAGTGCCGAGCTTGTACCCTAGAGATACTGACAATAAGCGAAGCTATATAGTAGTGGGGACTGAACAATAGTGCTTGGTAGGGACGGGTTGTGTACGGGTTCGGGTTCGCGACAACGGTCACACGAACTGTACACGTACTCGTACCCTAGCCACGATCTCAGTCTGGAAACTCTGACTCAGGGGCCTGCCGACAGGCAGAACTCGGCATGCCATGCCATGATATGACATGATATGACATGACATGACATGACATGATATGATATGACATGACATGACATGACATGATATGACATGACATGACATGACATGATATGATATGACATGACATGACATGACATGACATGACATGACATGACATGGCATGACATGGCATGGCATGGTATGACATGGCATGGTGACATGACATGGCATGACATGACATGACATGACATGACATGACATGACATGACATGACATGCCATAACATGACATGATATGACATGACATGACATGCCATGACATGGCATGGCATGGCATGGCATATGGCATGGCATGGCATCGGGCATGGCATGGCATGGCATGACGCTGACGATGACGGTCCGACGCCGACGCTGAGGCCCGTCGTTAGTCCTGGTTTGGGAACTTTGTCGCGATGTCGGCATGTCGTCGTGTCGTGTCGGATGTCGCTGTCGCGTGACCAGGACTAACGATGAAATTTTTGGGGAAAACCGACATGCTGCCCAACATTTCCCATCTACTTTTTGCCGACGTGGAACCCGAAAACCGACATGAACGACATGCGCGACATTAAATGCCTGTGCGCCCTTAAAAACATTTTGATCTAACGATAGATTTTAAATTAACGCGACATAGGACGACAAAAAGAAGACAAAATGGGTCTACATGATCTTTTTGGGGTCTACATGATCTTTCGTTTTCGAAGACATGCAGAGATCTTGTCGTTCCCAAAAAGATGTTGTAGACCCTGTCGCATGTCTTCATGTCGCTTTTCAGAATTTTTCAACCAATCAAATCGCCGTGATCAAAAACGCGACATGAAGACATGTCGTCGAAATTCCCAAACCAGGACTAACGACGGGCCTGACATGAGTGCAGCTCCAGCTGAACCCATCTCCCATCAGATCACCCATCCATCGCCATGCCATCGGATCGCAACATCGCATGTGCATGCGATGGTGATGAACACGATTTTAATGAACTGTCTTGTGTCTAACCTAATCCTTCAAATATTGAGAGGACGAATGGGTTTCGAATCCATCAGCAAACGATCAAGGTTACTGGATTCTCTCGACGTAAGCCAGAGTGGAATTAAATTCTCTCGACGTAACCTCGAGATTTCAGTAAGGAAGTCAGCGTAATTATCTTTGTAATCGCAAATCGCAAGGGTACAAGCGAAGGAGATAGTTTCAAGGTTGCGCGCGTCTTTCAGCTGGCCTTCTTCCTCCCAACAACCTCGCCCGTCCCTATGCGGTCTAACACCTAGCTCTCTTCAGCAGCAGTCCTACATATCGGCCTGCGAGCGAAGAAAACAACTAGCCGTAAGTAAGGCGCCTCATTTGAGTATGCACGAAGCTTTTGCTTGATTATGGATCGTCTATTGTTGCCTAAACTGCGTCTCAACTTGGCGACACGCTGGCAAAACACATTTCCACGTTTGCCCTTGTACGTATTAAGCGGAAATACCTTTGCATGCACGTGTATGTAGCGACTCCCTGAATCTGTGAAAGCATTCTGTCTGAGGCTGCTCATTGGGATTTACGCTCGGTGAAAATACTGATTGCAGCTTTATCCGGCCAACAAGACAAGTAGGCGCACAGAGTCGGACGAGTAAATAACCACCTACTTCTAGAGTGGTCGTGCGTTGATTGTACTTTACTGTCGGTGGCAATCAGGATATATTAAACTATAGTAAGGTTTCCCGTATTGGTTCACGCTATGACAACTTTTCTAAGCCCGTTTCCAACAACTGGCGCGGCGATCCAAGACGTTCACGATCGTCTCACAGGTTATGCAGGTTCGCACGTCGCCCCGGGTCGTCGCAGCTTCTCGTTTATCGCTGAGAGTCTTCTTGCTCTCTCTATTGAAGCTAACACGTTCGTGCGATATACCGTCTGTGAACTTGGAGCCTGCTCGACGCAGCACCCAACAGTTATGCGCTTTCACCCAGCGTAGATACCTGCAGCTTATCCTTCATGACCTGTTCCCGGCCACTACTTCGCGAAGCGCATGCCCTCATCGCAAAAGATGCGGGCTTCCCATTCTGAAGACCGACCTATTTCTTCGTCCTTCGTGCGCGTTTCGCCTTCTCCTTCTCTTGCCCTCTGTCAGCTGCCTTCTCAACCCCTTTCACTTACTGCGAAAGATCCAATATGCAGATGGAGCTTTCAGTTATACCTCCGAGCGGCAAGATCTCCTGGACCTCATCAAGTGTTGGTATGACACGTTGTGCTCAAATGCTTCTGGTGATGGCGTACAATATCCGTGTGGAGTGCCCTGCCGCGAGGCCTTGCTGCTTGGCGCGCCGCTGTGCGCAGCTTGCGAGTCCTCCCTGGACGCGCCGCGGCTTTTGAAGGCTGTGCAGGCTGCAGTAAACAGCTGGCATGGCAAAAATGCGTGCGTGGTGCGCGTGGGCCTTGATCCAAGGAGGTTTCTCTTCGAGCTCGCCCAAAATCTGCTCCTAAATGGCCTTCTGCAAGGTCGCGACGATCTGCAAGAGGCGCGGGAATTGAGTGAGCGGGAACAGGTAAACAGAGCCTTTAGTTGACAAGAGTTGTCCATTCATAGGAATCGAGCAGCCATGTTCCACGTACCATAAACATGTTCTGCCTGTCTACTGTTGAAAGGGTTGCAATAACATCTTATTACGTGAAGTAGCTTATCGCAAAGCTTCCTTTCATGCGCCGCTGTGGAGCGCATGAAGGGAAGCTAAAGCTCCAGAGTCGAAAGGCCGAGGGCACCTTGGCAGCTGATGTGCATCCCACATGCGTTCTCGGAGCGTGTGCTAATTGTGCGAGGCGATGCTGTAATCGACGGTCGGACTGTTTCACAGGAAAGGGCTGCAGAGGCAAGGCCGCTCGACGAGAAGGACCTCCCGATTGTGCAGCAAGCACCTTCAGGATGGGAGGGGATGTGTGTAATCTGTTTGGACAGCATCGGCGGTGAGGCCGAAATACGCGTGCAGAGCTGCGGCCATGCCTTCCACTCGGAGTGCCTTGGCTCGTGGGCCCAGAAAAAGACCACGGAGGGGCTTCCTTGCCCAACCTGTAAAAGGCTTCACGATCCCACGTCTGTCTCGACAAAACCCCACGCCTCCTCGTCATGAGAATATTTTCCCTTCCTCAAGATGTCCCTCGGTGCTTGGGGTGGTTGGAATAAGAGCAACACAACGGCGCCGTGTCGTCAAGCCTGGCATGTCCGCATCACTGTTGCAGAGGAAACCCAAAAGACGATATGTGGTCCTTACAACACCTCAGCATAACTTGAGCTGCCAGGACATGCTGGCTGAAGGCGTTCGAAGATATCTTCTAAATGAAAAATATCGCGCAGGTTTCAACCCGAGCGAGAACTACAGATATGAAACTACAGATATGAAACTTACGCGCTTTAGATAAATTGCATGGTATGCAACATTGAACTCGTGCTATATGTGGGAAGTAGAGAAAGAAAGAATTACTACTTCGGCCGAGTAGCTGCTTTGGTAATAATGCAGCGCACTGATACAATATTTGGTGCACGTGTAACAGTAAATAACATCATTATAATATCAGAATAATCTAATATCACAATACATGTGCAGATAAAGTAAAACCAGCAAATTGATAACTACTTTACCAAGTGACATTGCAAGTATAGATTGGGATAAAGATTTATAGAACCTTATGATAAGTCATCATCGTCAAATAGTCAACTTCGGATTGATATGGACTTTCCAAGCATTTAGACTTTTGAACACGTCGTTTTATTTATAATTTCTGACAGGCCTGACCTGTTAGAGATCATCGATGCAGTCGGTACGCCATCGAAGCTGCGCGAAATCGCGATCTGTGTCATATCAGAAACTATACGAGTATCCCTGAATGCTCACCGATGTCATAAATGACTTCGCGTAGCTCAGCGGATAGAGCGACCGTGATTCAATCGGGAGGGCATGGGTTCGAGCCCCTTCGCGGATACATTTTCGCCGCGATGGATAACGCTCGATTGATCTCAAACAATGAAAACCCCCCTCACTATTTATAGATCCTAAGATTGGTATTCTCGTAAAGGCTCACTGATTCGGTGTCCGATGTAACGGCAAGATGGGTGCTGGATGTGACACACCGTGTGTCACTATCCTATATCTGTACTAGTACTCCGTATAGTACGGGTGTCACAGGTTTAGGTTTTCCGGCTTAAGCTGAGCTTTCAATATGTTATACAACACTTAGTGAAAATACCGAAGTGAAAGCCTTCTGACCGTAGCCCGATATATAGCTAAAACTATATATCTAACAGGTTATGGTGCGCCAGGCACCTTCCACTACTTTTGGTAGCATGATTGGCTAAACGCCTCCGCTTTGTGGGTCGTTGGGGGCCCCATTTGATGGTTTCGGCATGAGGACTCGCGGTTGAATGCACGCGTCGTTACGGAGTAATTTTGTTTATCGCTGCAGCGTACCCTACGTGATTTTTGGATATCCACGTGATTTCCGTTCGACTGGGACTTGATCACTTCTTGTCGCGGACTTCTTGCGCGACGTGTACCTCGACTTCCGCATTTCTACAATTGGGACTTCACAGTTATTTACGTTACGGCTGCATTTTGCCATCTTCGTTTCCGCGAGTCTCCTCGGTAAACGATATTTGACACGAAGTGGGAACTGATTCCGCGCGATCGAGATGTCATCAGACCTGAGACAGGTCGTCATCGTCATTTCGCCGGATCCGAGGTGCCACCGCTGCGAGGTGCACATGGTAAAGCTGCGAACGGAAGGTCAAAGGCAAAGGGGAAGGCAAAGGGTTTAAGATTTAGCGGCAGTAGGAATAGTTTTCAGAAGCATATGAAAAGTATTCTAGTGCTTCTGAAAACTATTCCTACTTCTTCTATATCCTAAACCCTTTGCCTTGCCTTTTACTGCTGCACGCGACCGGCAAGCATCTTTGAAACTTCCGAGTTTCAAAGATGCGTTTTGTATTTTGGGTGCACCCTAAAATTACAAAACAGCCGAGCGCTTCCCGTTTGTGCGGGATATTCACATTTATTCCATGAAATATTTCATATGAAATATACACATAAGCACGAAGGCATCGGCCACGCATCTTTGAAACTAACGAGTTTCAAAGATGCGTTTTTGGTCATTTGGGTGCGCATACCCAAATAACAAATCAGCCGAGCGCTTCCCGTTGGCGTGGGGTATCCATCGCTTGAATGTTGAATATTCATTATGATATGAGTTAGCATGCGAGGTTGCGAAGGCATCGGGACAGAATCTACGAAACTGTCCTATGCCTTTGCCTTTGGGTTTGGGTTCGAACGTACCCAAACCCAAAGATGCCAAACAGCCGAGGGCTTCCCGTGCGTCCTAGCGCACGAAACTTGGCACAAATACTGCCAAGATAAATATCTTTAAGTTACCTGAAGCTCAAGGCTTCAAGTTACTTGTGCGCGAAACGCGCAATTTGTTTCTAAGGCAGATGTTTTGGGTTTGGGTTCGAACCCAAACTCAAAGATGCCAAACAGCCGAGGGCTTCCCGTGCGTCCTAGAGCACGAAACTTGGCACAAATACTGCCAAGATACATATCTTTAAGTTACCTGAAGCTCAAGGCTTCAAGTTACTTGTGCGCGAAACGCGCAATTTATTTCTAAGGCAGATGTTTTGGGTTTGGGTTTGGGTTCGAACCCAAACGCAAAGATGCCAAACAGCCGAGGGCTTCCCGTGCGTCCTAGAGCACGAAGCTTGGCACAAATACTGCCAAGGGATATATCTTTAAGTTACCTGAAGCTCAAGGCTTCAAGTTACTTGTGCGCGAAACGCGCAATTTATTTCTAAGGCAGATGTTTTGGGTTCGAGTTTGGGTTCGAACCCAAACCCAGAGATGCCAAGCAGCCGAGGGTTTCCCCTGCGTGTGCATGTGTGTTAATTCATACGAAATATTTCATGGAATACATGTGAATATCCCGCACAAACGGGAAGCGCTCGGCTGTTTTGTAATTTTAGGGTGCACCCAAAATACAAAACGCATCTTTGAAACTCGGAAGTTTCAAAGATGCTTGCCGGTCGCGTGCAGCAGTAAAAGGAAAGTCAAAGGGTTTAGGATATAGAAGAAGTAGGAATAGTTTTCAGAAGCACTAGAATACTTTCCATATGCTTCTGAAAACTATTCCTACTGCCGCTAAATCTTAAACCCTTTGCCTTTCCCTTTGCCTTTGACCTTCCGTTCGCAGCTTTACCATGTGTGCGGTGGCACCTCGGATCCGGCGAAATGACGATGACGACCTGTCTCAGGTCTGATGACATCTCGATCGCGCGGAATCAGTTCCCACTTCGTGTCAAATATCGTTTACCGTCTCCTCCTCTCCGCGCCATCGCCACCTTACCCCGACGCTCCCACCTATAGGAGTTTCATCATGAGTGTATCTTCTCACGCGACGCCTCCCATGGGGGCACACAATCGAATTCGACTTGACACTATATTGTCCCGAGACGTTGGGACGCGTTACAAGCCCACGCCTGCATATCCGGCAGTGGCTTTGACGGTTCCGGAGAGGACTAGATCGATTGCCGTTCAAAATTCTTCTTGGGACGTCGACCTCATCAAGAGAGTTTCTCGCGACGCTCTTGGCACCAAGGATTCGACATTCAGAGGTGACGAGAACGACCGCAACGTGCTTTGGACGTCTCCGGTGACGTCCTTGCAAACCGCTTTCGAGCAGAAGGACGCCGCCAACGAATCCCTTTTCGACTTGGCGGATGCCATCAAGGAGGTGAACGTCGTCTACAACGCCATTCTCTTTACGACGTTGACTTCGTTGACTAAACCCCATTCAGCCGCACGACGTTGGGTGGACGCTTATGGTCGTGCTTCCCCGCGGGATGGGAAGCGCACTTTGCTGGAGGTTACGAAGAGGTTACTTCCTCGAGTTCTTCGACCTCTTGGGAACTACGAGGAGCTTTGCGCCATCTACTGCGACTCCAAGCTCGACCCCGATCCGTTGATTCAAGATTTCGACGCCTGTCTTACGGCTATCCGCAACACCGCTTCTGGACCGCTCGACGACATGGTGGCCAAGAAACAGCTGCTCGCGTCCCTCGACACCAACATGTACGACAAGGTGATTACGCTACTTCGTCTCGACGTGGAATTGGCCAAGGTCGACCTCGAGGACGTCTATACCCACATCCTCGAAATATGGGAGAGCGGACATGGAGTCGGCCGCGCGAAGCAGCTTACACCGGCTACACCGGGTGCTTCGACTATGTTGTACTCTGGTGGGGTGGACGCTCACAGTCTCATCCGCGAGTTCGAGAAGCAATTGGAGTCCGCCACTTCGACCCTCGTCGCCCTCAAAGACTCTTTCGAGAAGAACGACGAGCCCCTTTCTGGATTCGCTGACTCTCACCGCCACCGCCAGCAGGCTGGCGGTAAGCGTGGGGTCTCCTTTCCGCCCTCGCGTTGGCGGGATGAGCAGAACAGGAGGGAGGACGGCAAGTTCCATGGGCGCGACAATCGAGTTGGACGCTATGGGCGACAACTCAAGCACCGCTTCGCCGCGAAGCCTCTCACCGACGGCGGGAATTGGCGGCAGCAGCACTACACCGAGAAAGACTCCGCCCACAACATCTCGTTCCACGTGGCCTCCTCCGCCTTCATCCCTGAGTGCGCACGTTGTCCACCTGGACACTATCACGACACCGTGAATTGCCCCACCGACGACATGGCATGCGAGGAGTGCGACTTGGTCGCCGCGGACGAGAGCGACGGAATTGTGTCCGCGTTCCAGACCGCCTTCGACGCTCAGGACGACGCCGCTTTTGCACAGCTTTATAATCGGCATGAGCGACCCGTTGTCCATACGACGAGGAACCCTTCACGCTCGCTGACGACATCAACATCGGCCTTCGGGCACAGCACGCGGGCTTATCGCCCTCCCGGCCCTACCTGCTTGCTACGCGCGTGCATGAGGCGCGGGCGGCTCTCCGTGAGCTGAAGCAGGTAGCTGGTGGTGCCGACTCGGCACCACAGCATTTCCCGATGGTTCACTTCGGCTCGGCCACGCCCGCCGTGATCGACGAGCCCGCCGTGGAGCCTGAACCGCAAGTGGCGGTCGAGACCGACATGGACTCACCAGCAATTTACCCGAAGCAGTTCATTGACAACGAGCCCCCCTTCGAGCAGTCCTTTATGGACAACATGTCTATTCAACTGGGCTTCCACGAGCCCGAACAGCAGGTCTCAGCTAATTCCTTCACCCCTCTGTCTCCGTACATTTCTTCCACGCATGATTCAGCTAGCGTGGCTGACTCGGAGTCTGACGACGAGGACGTGCGTGAGGACATGCCGCTCCACGGGTTGGTGGTCCCTACATTCTGGGAAAATCAGAAGACGTCTAGAAGACGTCTTCTGAACGTCTTATAGACGTCTTCGTAGACATGATGTCTTCTGGTTTCCAGAAGACGTCTTCTGGGTGGAAACGTCTTCTGGAAACCAGAAGACACTCTTCGGGGAAGACGTACCGAAGATGTGCGGAATGCCTTCCGGATTTCGGAAGACATCTTCCCGGAAGACATACAAATGACAGTCTTCTCGGAAGATACACGGAAGATGTTCTGAATGTCTTCTTGACCAGAATACATTCTGACATGTGTTATCGACACATATGTGATGATTAGGCAATTTGGCCACATAGCTACTTGATACCACACGTACAGTAAGTGCTGACCGTTAAGAGAATTCTACGTTAAGAAACCAGCCAGCTTTTTTTTTTTTTTGGGTCATGTTTAGAGAAACGTCATTTGTGGTTTTTAGTGTGCAAGAGATGGGCAAAAATAAGAAATATGGAGGCTGGCTAGACCCCAAGACATTTCTTAAAATATAGCAAAATCCCGAGAAGGGTCTTATTTAAGAGTACGGCTTTGATGTCAGAAAATTCATCTTGTGTGAGTAGACCTTCCCTAACATCACTAAGAAGTTGCCGCAATTGTGAACGTGTTTTGTCGTCCATCACGGTAGTGGGCGATTTTTTCGAAGTGAGGATGTGCTGCGAATCCAATACGAGAAAAACTGATTTTTCACATTTAAGGATGAGAAAAGCTAGCTGGCAAACTAATCGGTTTTCTCTTATTTCATTGGCTCTCTTAGGTACCGAAGCTGGGGGGGGAGGGGGTTCACAAGTTTAGGAGAAAAGCTGGCTGACCCTGAAATCTTCTGTTTTCTTATTGGTCGGCACTTACTGTACACTCATCGCGTAATCACAGAAGACATTCAGAAGGCGCACGGAAGACATGCAGAAGACATTCCAGGTATCTTCCTACCGTTTACTTGCCATTCTATCTCCTATACAAAGGACACTTGGCCAAGGTAGTGCGGAGGACATCCTACGGACAAACACTCAGAAGACGTTCAGAAGGCGCGCGGAAGACACGCGGAAGACATCTCCCCGACATCTTACCGACGTCTTCTTAGGGCTGCCCACGCTTTGACAGCCGGGGAGAGAGGGCAGCACATCATAATACCCCCCTCCCCCCAGACTCTGTTTACCCATCTGTCAACAAGGACATCTGTTCTCGTTCATTTAATGGGTCTTGAGTATCTATGAATTTGATATCGTTCTGGTATCGTATATCTGACCCGATATGCATGGTCTCAAGCGGCGATTCAACGCTGCCTATAGTTTGACACACAACCGTATCGCAAGTGAGTGTATCAGTTGGACCCGTACCATTTACAAATGGTTTACCGTTAATTTCTTTCACTCTTAGATTTGAACCGAAAGCTGACATTGTATATTATACACGATTTAATAATTTACGGTGTAGGTATTGAAATTAGTTTTATAAATATTTGTCCAGAATTATTGATAGGGTTGGCAGTGTATACGTATAATCCATTAACCGGAACTACATCGTCATTTGGTGGTGTATTAGTCGTTCCAGTCACAACCGGAATATTTTCTATTCTAAATTTGCTTAGGTTTCCCGCCATGTTGAAATCTGCAACACCGGGGTTTCCGCTTTGGCTTGCATCAAAATTAAATATAGCTGTGGTTCCTAACAAATTAATTTGAGTTCTTGCTTCTGGTTTATTACCATTTCTACCATCACGACCGATTGTCATCGCTTTACCAATAAAATCGGTTGCCGTAACTTTTGTTGCATTTAGTTCATTACCAAATGAAGACATGTTGATATATATTAACTTATGAAAAAAACAAAGGTACAGGTTGCAACAATCGACTATTCAATGGATGCTCCATCGGGAAACCATTTCTTTGGACACTTTTTTATTGTGTCCTATGGTATAACTTTTGTATCCCGCCAGAGGATTAACATTGCTTATCCTGAATGGTGGATATGTGATGTCATTGATTGTTTCACACGGGAGTTGTTGCATCAAAACAGGTCTATAACCGGACATTTGAAACATCGTCGCGGTGTGAATCTGCTTATCCACATTGGGACCTACGTCTTTAATCATATTGTATCCAACCAATCCTGCTTGTTGTGCCATTGATGTATACTATTACCTACAAATTTAAGCGGCAACAGCGGCCTATCTCAGATATAAAACGTTCCAAAGTAAGGATATAATACTCTAGTATTAATCCCCGGTTTGGCACAATAACAAGATGTTTGAAATACAGTTTCGATTACACGGTTTTGACCAATACGAAGAACGGCTGTCGTTTCGCAAATAATCATTACCTCGTTACTGCCTGTCAAATCTACCGTCAGATGGTTGTGTTACATGAGTTTGGAAATAGAAGGAACTGTTCAAACCCTGTGAATCCAATCCTGTTAGGCTTCTGACGCCCATTTCTGATGGCTGATCTGTGTCTGGATCTTAGCTGCTGTACAAATGACCCTGATTTATCATCTCTTTGTACTAACAAGCTAAGAGGGGAGGAGTTGCGCCAGGGAACACTGGCCATGTCAAGCCGTTCGATTGGCATATTGTATTTATACCCAATGGGGCAGTGCGATGAAAATGGGCTCGGAAGGGGACTCCCGAGCCATTGACTGCGTACTATGGGGAGCTAAAGCCTGAGCTCGATTACAGCTGGCAGCATGTTATCGTCCACCCTTCTGGAGCGCTACGCCGCTGGGAGCGTAAGAGGGGCGGTGGCTGCTGGTTTCTGGAAGACGTCACTCGAGCGAAGGAGCCTGTAGCGCCATTTTCATTACCGCTCAGTAATGCGTACTGGAAGCAGGCGAGTGTGATTGACGAGTATGAGTATCGCGGGATTCCATACACTGGGCCTAAGAATGCGACGCCTACGAACAGTGACGATTCGGGTGCAGGTGCTGTGACCTGGAGTAAGGAGAAGCTGCCAGATTCGGATGACAATGATGACGCGGGTATCACGGACAGTAAGCATGACATGGATACTGCCAGTCCGAAATGGGTGCATGGTATGACTCGCCTGAATATGATGACACTGAGGATGACGTCAGCGAGTTCGATGACTTGGTAGCTGACGATGCTGAGGAACAGGCTGAAGCTCGAAGGTTGAAGAGACTGGGACTGCAGCTGATCATGGATGATAAGGGTGAACTTATCTGGGTGCCAAAGGGCACCTCCCCGACCTCACCCGTTCAGCCAAAAGATCAGCCTATCACCGAGCAGAAGTTTGAGGCCATATCTGATGATGCTCCAGCCTCTGTGGTAGAGACTGCTCGAGTACAACCGAAGGAACCATCTGGGCCAGATACTGGATTGACTTCAATGAGTGGAGATACTACCGGGGTGACCGAAGAGACGAAGAGGCAACCCAGGAAATATCCTGCCTGTTGGACAGCTGAGCACATAGCTTATTTGGAATGTACTCGAGGTAGTGACAGTGATGATGAAGAAGTGCAGGACGTAGCTTCTCGTAGGAAGAAGGCAAAGGCCAACAAGGGACAATGAAATCAACTGTCTTGATTAGGATTGTCCAAATGTGCAGATTCTCTGATTAGGATTTGTATAGGTGGCAGATGATGATATGCCAGCCGACATGGGACAGATCGATCAGAGATCTGAAATGCGCGCCTTGAAAGTATAAGACATGAATTTTTGCCCAGTGGAGGCTGTTCTAGCTTGAAGTAATTATTTGGAGGAGCTGTTGCTCAACCTGTTAAAATACTGGTCAATCTTTCCTGCCATAAAGATATTGCAATTGCTTAATTGTAGCCTTGTTCAATATGCAATTTCAAAGACTGAAAGATGAATCATATGATATTCAAGTGCCAAAGAGTTCAGCGTTTCCAATTGACACACCCGATGATTTTATTCAATTGCACGGGGTCATATTAGCGTGTGCAAAGCGTGGCACGGGAAAATCATGTAGTCTTACACACCTACTTCGATTGATGAAACAGAACAATGCTTTAGACAGACTTATTCTTGTATCACCAACTTACCACAACAATATGCATTACTATAATGACTTGCCACTCGATAAATCAGATGTATTGGAGCCTACTTTCGATGTTCCAAAACAGATTGAACGCATCCTTGATACCGAAGCTCAAGAGTACGATGAATATCAAGAGAAAATGGAACGGTATAAGAAGTTAATGAAAATGTTAAACAATAATAGCATCAGTGTGTATGAGATTCCAAGTGAATTGCTATTGGAATTTGGAGACGAGAACGGAAACATCCTACCTCCTTATCACAAATATGCGGGGAAGAGACCAGTCATTGCGGCATTTTTTTATGACACACATAGTTGTGTGAAGAGTTCAGCAGTTGAGCAGGTATGGTTTGTTTTCACCTGCAAGTTTCCAAAACAACACGACGTTACTCAAAACATTCTGAGAATAAATGTCTTCGACACACACTTTCCAACGGCCAGCTAGCGTTCGCACCTCTCCCGAAAAAAATAACAGCCGCCTCTATGTTAATTTTATCTCGGTAATTTTATGATACAGAGTGGCTTATTTTTTGTTCGTATGGTATTCTTGAAGGACGAGTATGAGTATCGCGGGATTCCATGCACTGGGCGTAAGTCTTTCCAATCGACGACTACGAACAGTGACGATTCGGGTCCAGGTGCTGTGACCTGGAGTAAGGAGAAGCTACCAGATTCGGATGACAATGATGACGCGGGTGTCACGGACAGTAAGCATGACATGGATACTGCCAGTCCGAAATGGGTGCATGACTCGCCTGAATATGATGACACTGAGGATGACGTCAGCGAGTTCGATGACTTGGTAGCTGACGATGCTGAAGAACAGGCTGAAGCTCGAAAGTTGAAGAGACTGGGACTGCAGTTGATCATGTATGATAAGGGTGAACTTATCTGGGTGCCAAAGGGCACCTCCCCGACCTCACCCGTTCAGCCAGAGGATCAGCCTATCACCGAGCAGAAGTCTGAGGCCATATCTGAGGATGCTCCAGCCTCTGTGGTGGAGACTGTTCAAGTACAACCGAAGGAACCATCTGGGCCAGATACTGGATTGACTTCAATGAGTGAAAATAATGCTGGGGTGTCCGAAGTGACGAAGAGGCAACCCAGGAAATATCCTGCCTGTTGGACAGCTGAGCACATAGCTTATTTGGAATGTACCCGAGGCAGTGACAGTGATGACGAAGAAGTGCAGGACGTGGCTCCTCGTAGGAAGAAGGCAAAGGTCAACAAGGGACAATGAAATCAACTGTCTTGATTAGGATTGTCCAAATGCAGATTCTCTGATTAGGATTTGTATAGGTGGCAGATGATGATATGCTAGCCGACATAGGACAATTCGATCAGAGACATGAAATGCGCGCCCTGAAAGTATAAGACATGAATTTTTGTCCAGTGGAGGCTGTTCTAGCTTGAAGTAATTATTTGGAGGAGCTGTTGCTCAACCTGTTAAAATACTGGTCAATCTTTCCTGCCATAAAGATATTGCAATTGCTTAATTGTAGCCTTGTTCACACTAGCTGTACACCGAGAATGATACACTGGATATGACACCTGACTGTACGAACTAGTCAGGCTGTCTTTTCCGCCACTATGCTTACTTAACGGGCGTCAAGCAAGCACGGTACTATTGTCGCGTCAAGGAATGTATGGCTGGAATTGGCACTGTGACATGTTCGTACTGTCACGTGTCACTTCCGGTGTATCATCTTCGGCGACTCTACTTGTGCCAAGCAGGGTATATATCCCGTATGTTTATCAATTTTTGAGTTCGTTCTATGTCTGCCGGGAGCGTTCTCCCCTTGGCTGCTGCACTGTTTCTTGCATGTATACCATTCCTTGATCACTGGCAATTCGGGGAGTCCCCTAGGTCACGTAGATTGTTCATCCACTCAAGCGAAATGAACAAACCTGACAACCTAGAAACTTGTTTATTGTGCGTGATACGGGGAACTTGTATACAGGTATGTGATTCTTAAGTTCGTGCGGGTGCGTTGTGCGGATGGCTACCCTCACGTGATAATCTTTGCGCAAGGGAGGCGAAGATGATCACGTGCACTAGACATGCGTTCGCAAGTGCAGAGTGTATGCATATATGCACTGTGATATGCGGTATGGTATGCAGTGCAATAACATATGATAAAAAATACACCGCTGCGGCTGACCTTGAGTCAGCCGCAGCGGTGTATTTTGAAGAGAACGGTAGTCGAAAGTGATTAAGAAACAGTTTCAAACTGTCTCGAGCTTCCCAACACCGATTTATCTGCGTCCGATGACTGTGCACATGTAATTTTACCGTCAGATCGAAAATAATTTTATACACAGTGTCTGGCGTAATTTTCGAGTCATCGTCGTCATCGAAAATGCACGTTTGATTAGGTCATGAAATTGTTGTATGGCATGGCATGCCATTTGTCATTTGTGGTTGGGTTTCATCCCAAGCAAAGTTGGTTTAAACCAACCTCGACTTCCACGCCCCAAGAGGTCACGAATGCGCCATGAACCCAAAACCAAAACAGCCTAAGACTTATGCCCACTCAATGCTCCTCAAACTTTGCATAGATGCCAAGGATGCAAACGTGAAATATATACGATAAGTTCGATATGGTTGAGTTTCATCCCAAGCAAGGTTAGCATACGCCAACCCCGACTTCCACATCTCAAGAGCGCGCGTCCCTCCTCGCCATCGAATACCTGCGGTGACATGACCTGCGCACACATAGTATCGTAAGTTTACACATTATGATAAGCGAACTGAAAAATAAAAGTAGCCGAGCACTTTGGAAATCCTTGCGTGTATCACAGCAGTTACAACACCGTTCGCCCCATGAGGCGGAGGAACGTTGATGAAATTACGTAGCTGTGAAGAATGTTACGATGCAATTGCGCATTGCCGCGATGGGTCAACGAAGAACGAGTAACAGTAAGCAGTCACGCAACGGCAGCGGCAATGGTGTCCGCGATGTCGATGTGTTCACCGTCTGCTGCCGGCGACGTTCATTGCGGTCAATGTGTCGCTGTCTCTCACGCGATAGACGCAGCCGTGCCATGCGGTCATCATGTGTCATCGGACAAGTTGGACAAGTTCCCAGCGCCCGCACCATGTCCCTATATATATATAACTTTATAGGGCTCGTCGAGGGCTACAAGGTAGTCTGCTTACTTTTTCGATTTGGCCAAACAACACTAATGTCAGGAATGGAACAACAGCTAAAGAAACTCTCAGCATTTGGAGACTGGAGTGGACTCCGAATAAACGAGGACAAAACAAAGATAACAGGGGTAGAACATGGCAACAGAAATGTAAGAGAAAGCAGGCACCAAGGGGTGAAATGTGGATGCCGGACACTAAAAGTCCTTAAAGCTGGAGATACCTACAAATACCTAGGGGTCCTCCTCAACATGCTGGGGACATGGAAAGAGGAGAAAATAAAGTCATTACAGGAACTCAAACGAAGAATAGAGGCACTGCTGGCCACGCCCCTCACGCAAAGGCAAAAAGAGTACTCCTTAAAGTCGGCCATACTTGGGAAGTTCAGATACGGACTCCACCTCGGGATATACACACAAGGTGAGATACAGCAGGCTGAAAACCAGCTGGGAGCAGCAATGAAAAGAATATATGGGCTCCCGGTGAACGGCACACCCAATGAACTGAACACGGAGGAAAAAGAGGAATATGGACTAGGACTACAGTCCTTACAGGCAATATATGCGCAAGAAGTCTACACGGGGCTAAGTACGTGTGCACGAAGTCGTTCGCACGTGTGGACAGCGATCCATACGCACGGACAGTACTTTACTATTGTACGTTTCGTCAATACCACTTGTCCAAGCGCGTGGACGAAGGGTCCCCCGTGCGGACGGCGTCGTCCACACGTGTGGAATACCTGTCCGTACGTACGGATGGGTTTTCACTATTGTCCGTTTTTTCCCCTCTTTAGTCTTCTTGTAAGACGACTAATTCACTTGCGCGGCGTCAATCGCGACAGATGACAGGGAAAATATTCAAGTCTACCTTCGTATCGAGTTCCCCGAGTACGAAACTCTGTGCAAAAAGTTCGACGACAGACTCGACGCATTCAACAGGTACCAACTCATATGCATGACTGTAAATTGTGCGAATGCCATGTGGACGACGTACGGACGACGTACGGACACCGTATGCCAACGTACGGAACATTGAGTCCACCCGTGTGTACCTTGCGAATGCAGGAACCGTGTGCAACGGAATCGTCGCAACCGACGGGCGGGTCGTCGAAGGCCGATGACGAATGATGTGGTTCCGGTGTTTCTACAACCAGACACGTGGAGGAGGTGCCCAGCAACTTTGCAGATTCAGCCTTTCACCGAGGAGGAGCAGGCCTTCGCCTTAGCCGGCATCGCCCCGTGGACGGAGTATCCTAGCATCAAGATTGGGCGTGAAGATTTCCGAGTGCACGACAGCGACATTGGTTTGAAGAGTTGTCAACGGTATTTCAAGAGCATCTTTCGAAGTCCGGGAGTGCCAACTCTAGCCCAACTTCTTACAGGCGAGATACCGGACGATGACGATGAAAATAGGTATGAGGAAATCATGAAGATCGTCAAGCTTGATCTTCCCGGTCACGATATCTTTCTGTTGAAGGCCCGTTGGTACCCAAAGGCGGCTGCGCTTGCGGACGACATCAGCAAGAACATTTACCTGCGCAAAGACATGCCATGGGACGTGTCTCAGCCATTCGTTCGCGCAAACAGCATTGAGAATCAAGTGGTAATTCAGGATGTTCCTTTCATGCCGGCTTGGCTTGCCCGGTACAAAGGAAATGTTGTCCCTTTGGTTATTCGACGACGAACTGATTGCTTGCAAGTTGTGTTGGATCGCAAGGCGGATTTCTTCCGTGAAATCGATGATAACAGTAGTAGCGAGGATGACCGTAGTAGTTCATCTGATTCAGATGATTGCGGATGATACACGATGTATTATATATGTAAATAAGCCGTATGTGCGCGGACACCTGTATTCACACGCACGATTCCGCTAATCCATGCGGGTAAACCCTTATCCACACGCGCGGATGTATGTGTCCACACGCGTGTTTCAACAAACTCCAATTTTGACGTCCATACGTATGGATTTGCGAATTCCGATCGTCCATACGTCTGTCCACACGTCGTCCGTACGCATGGGTTCGTTCGTTGACACGCCCCCATGGTGCCCATATATGGCTGATGAAGGGGCAAGCAACGCTCGGGCACACCCAGGCCCGGGTGCAATGGCTGTCCACACGTGCGGACAAGCGCAAACGAGTGGCGCAGCACGGGTCTCACACTGTCCATACGCCCGTTCACACGTCGTCCGTACGCGTCCGTACGGTCCAGGGACACGTCCCCATGGTGCCCATGTGGCTGATGAAGGGGCAGGAAATGCTCGGGTACACCCAGGCCCGGGTGCAATGGCTGTCCACACGTGCGGACAAGCGCAAAAGACTGGCACGGCACGGGCCTCACACTGTCCATACGCCCGTCCACACGTCGTCCGTACGCGTCGGCACGGCCCAGGGACACGCCCCCATGGTGTCCATGTGGCTGATCAAGGGGCAGGAAATGCTCGGGTACACCCAGGCCCGGGTGCAATGGGTGTCCACACGCGCGGACAAGCGCAAACGAGTGGCACGGCACGGGCCTCACACTGTCCATACGCCCGTCCACACGTCGTCCGTACGCGTCGGCACGGCCCAGGGACACGCCCCCATGGTGTCCATGTGGCTGATCAAGGGGCAGGAAATGCTCGGGTACACCCAGGCCCGGGTGTAATGGGTGTCCACACGCGCGGACAAGCGCACAATAGTGGCACGGCACGGGCCTCACACTGTCCATACGCCCGTCCACACGTCGTCCGTACGCATCGGTACGTCCAGGGACACGTCCACATGGCTGAGGAGGGGGCAAGCAGTGCTCGGGTACACCCAGGCCCGGGTGCAATGGCTGTCCACACGTGCGGACAAGCGCAAACGAGTGGCACGGCACGGGCCTCACACTGTCCATACGCCCGTCCACACGTCGTCCGTACGCGTCGGTACGGTCCAGGGACACGTCCCCATGGTGTCCATATGGCTGAGGAGGGGTAGAAGCGGCATTTCTCGCTGTCCGCACGTGTGGACAACAATTTCCAGTGGTTCATACGTATGGACGGCACCTATCCATACGGTCGGGCAGTGTACGGAGCGTCCACACGCGTAATAAAATCAGGTAAACTAGCATACGTCGTCCACACGGAAGCGCACGTATGGACGACGTGTGGATTTATCGTATGGACACCGTATGAACATCACTTTTACAAATTAGACAATTTCACACGTGTGGCTTTAGCAAAAAAAGCGTCCATACGGCGTCCGCATGCCATCCACACGTCGGACGGACGGTTTTTCACGCGTGCGGACAGGTCAATAATTTGTAGGGCCTAGGAATCTGCCATAGGGGTCTACACCGGGACTCCCGGTCAGGGCTGCTCACGTAGAGTACAATATTAGGTACCCTATAGTAGTATCTAGTAGTAGGTGACTCCTTGTGTCACTCAGTGACCTGAAGCATCGTACAGTAGTTGCGGTCGCAGTGTCACACGTTATGATGATGACACTGCGACACGCGCCCCTCTCAGACAATCTTCCCTTCGTAATAACTTGGCGGCGCAAGCCGCCAGCCCTTACTTGGTAATATTATCCGCACGCCTTGTCCTTCAGCTGCCTGCCACTCTGTGGCAGCTGTCGTACCGCCTTCTTTACTCCCTTCATATAGCTAGTACAGATAAATATCAGAATGTCAACTCTAGGAAGCTAGTCAAAGTCACAGGTGGCAAGATGAATGACAGGCTAGCAAAATAATACTTGCTAAGCCTAAGAATTGCTAGGACCACTCTGGTCAACTAAAATTAATACTCTGCCAGCTAGTGGTGGGTGCTCCCCACAGAACTCGCCTGTCGGCATGTGATGGAAGAATCATAAAACAAATTTCCTCTACTTCCTCACAACTGCCATCAGACTCATCGAAATACCCAACAGGGTACTCCGATTCGTCCTCTTCTTCACTACTTTCAGACTCCTCAAATCCGCGCTGCCCAGAGCCCATATAGGAAGGCGTCGAAGGAGGCGCATGAATGTAATGAACTTCGGTTTGAACAGGAGGGGCCTGTCGAACCACGTCTCTTGCCCTAGAGGCACTAGGCAAGGGTCGAGTGGTGGTAACTTGCGAAGGAACTGAACGAACGCTCAAGATTGCCGCCCCATCGCCAACTCCCTTCTCGGAAAAAGTAGCACCAAAATTCCCGGAAACCATGGTTCCAGATAGATCGTCGAGGACACCACCAACTCGTGTGCCAGTCTCTGAAACAATAATCTGCAAAGAAATAGGCGAAGAACCTTCCGATGAAACTGCCGAAAATGCCGAACTCCGAAAATGCGAAAGAGTTCGCACCATAGAGGCACATAACGACAACAACTGGGAGCGCTAGAGAGCCGAGACACGCTCTAAACTAGCATCAATAGTCGCCAAAAGAGCCGAAAGCTCCTCACTCGAAGAAATCTGCTGCGAATCCATCAAAGAAACTGAGATCCAATAATGAAATAACGTAACAAAAATCGTAGGAGTCCACCCCGTCGTAATTACCCAAAGCCGTAAGCAGCTGCCTCCAGAAAATAGGCAGAATCTGCTTCCAAACGTCCCACAAGGAGTGGGAACGCTCAACTGAAAAATAGCGCGGAAATAAAATAAAATGCTACACTAAAATTCGGCACTCTAGGGAGAGAAGCATCCTCCATGAAACGGGTATCATGCCGGAGGATAAAATCACTAATGAAACCCCAAGCATCATGAAACTCAGTGTGAAAACTAAAAAAAGCACAGAAATCAAAAAGCATGCTAGTAACATACTAGGAAATCACTTTAAATAACACCCTCCTCCCCCTGCCCCTCAGGGGCTGAGGCTCCTTGGGGTCTCAGCCCCACGGGGGCGAAGGCCCAGGGGATGGGGCACCCCTGGGTCCTCACCTTCCACCCCCACTGCCCGATTCTCCATCCCCACCAGGCATCAACTCCGTGACCTGCTGATGTTTTTTTTACCGACTTGGTGGCCGACACGTCTCCTTAGTGCCGAGCCGCCTCCTGCTTCCATATTTAGTGGAATGCTTCCTGCTTTGCAGACAGTTATGTTTGAGGGGAACAGACTCCAGTAGATCGTTCCGAAGGCCTTGCCATACTCATCGACGTAAATGTATTATAATAAATAATAATAACTAAAATTCAGCCCACGCAAACGTGAGAGGGACCATAACCTGCTGAAAACAGCAGCTCAGGCAGTGGGGACCCGCTGCCGACGGTGAAACAACGGATCACTAAGCTTGGGTAAACACACAAGATATACCCGAGCTGAGTGTCACAGGCTGACCACCGAAGATGACACACTGGGAATGGCACTAGACTGTACGAACTAGTCGTAGTGTCAATTCCAGCACACCACCTCATCTGAGGTGGGCCAACTAGTGACACTCACCACCCTAGCTACTAGAGTTTACAGATAAATGTCAGAATGTCAACTCTAGGAAGCTAGTCAAAGTCACAGGTGGCAAGATGAATGACAGGCTAGCAAAATAATACTTGCTAAGCCTAAGAATTGCTAGGACCACTCTGGTCAACTAAAATTAATACTCTGCCAGCTAGTGGTGGGTGCTCCCCACAGAACTCGCCTGTCGGCATGTGATGGAAGAATCATAAAACAAATTTCCTCTACTTCCTCACAACTGCCATCAGACTCATCGAAATACCCAACAGGGTACTCCGATTCGTCCTCTTCTTCACTACTTTCAGACTCCTCAAATCCGCGCTGCCCAGAGCCCATATAGGAAGGCGTCGAAGGAGGCGCATGAATGTAATGAACTTCGGTTTGAACAGGAGGGGCCTGTCGAACCACGTCTCTTGCCCTAGAGGCACTAGGCAAGGGTCGAGTGGTGGTAATTTGCGAAGGAACTGAACGAACGCTCAAGATTGCCGCCCCATCGCCAACTCCCTTCTCGGAAAAAGTAGCACCAAAATTCCCGGAAACCATGGTTCCAGATAGATCGTCTAGGACACCACCAACTCGTGTGCCAGTCTCTGAAACAATAATCTGCAAAGAAATAGGCGAAGAACCTTCCGATGAAACTGCCGAAAATGCCGAACTCCGAAAATGCGAAAGAGTTCGCGCCATAGAGGCACATAACGACAACAACTGGGAGCGCTAGAGAGCCGAGACACGCTCTAAACTAGCATCAATAGTCGCCAAAAGAGCCGAAAGCTCCTAGAAGCGAAGATGATTTCTTCTCCGAACCGTTCGGTACTTCAAGATAGCATCTTGCTTCGCCATTCTCGAGTCCGACATACGGCCTCTCGATGACACGTGTCATTCAAGTCTTACCTTGAATAAATGACAGATGATGTGACTTATCATCTCGATGACATGTACAGTCATAGTCGACCGTACTGACGACTGTCTGTCATTATAATATATGACATGACTCGACATGACATGACATGACATGACATGACATGGTATGACATGTCTGACAGGTATGACACGTATGACATGTATGACACATGTGTCATCGGTCATAACCCTGACAGATCTCCCCTCTTAAAAGAGTTGTGACCTCACAACGGGCATACCTTTGTATATGTCTTTGATGTCTTTGTTGTTGTTGCTTCTGCTGGTACCAGTCTTCTTACACCGATGTGAGGCGTCCCTCATGGTGTTTTTAGGATATTGGGGGGAACTGAGTCCACTTTAGTCCCTCACCTTAGGCATTTAGCCTTACAGTTCTTAGGATGTAGCCCCCATGAATTGCGTATCGTATTGCAGAGTGACGATTCAAGGTTCCATGAATTGCGTATCGTGATTCAGATTGACGCTTAAAGCGTATCGTGATTCAGAGTGACGATTCAAGGTATCCGAGGTTTACGTTACGGATTATTTGCGCTAGCCGTCGACGCCTTTGCGAACGATGATCCCACGATTTAACAATTTATAATCGAACGATTCTCGGCCTGATATATATAACTGATCGACAAACCGGTACATGTTTCCACAGTTATTATATATAGTGCACCCAACCCTTCCTCCCCTCCTGAAGCTACTTTGGAGGTTCACAGGTGGTTCGGGGAGCCCGATGTTTCCGGAGTTATTGCACCGGGGGCTTGTTTTAGTGCAAACGGAGTGGCCCTGCTTAACGGAATTGGACTTATAATCCTTAACCGGTCTGCTCAACTCCTCAATTCTTTTAGTCCAGTACGCACGCTTTGACGAACATCTGTCGATTCAGAGTGGATTCGCCACGTACTAATGTGAAATTTGTTTTAGTTATGTGTGTCAAGCATAACTTAGGATCACAACTCCGTCTACCTCAGTCGATGTCTCCGGTAGCTTCGGATGACTGGCCACAGAATCCGATGACAAACCACGGTCTTGGCAAAGGTAGCATTAGCAGTTTTTCACAGATATTGGTACCCGCATATGCGTATCTGTGTAAGGGTATGATTTATACAAGGCTCACTACACCTTAGCAAGGAAGGATCAATTCCTGCTCCTGTCATATCAATTTGATGCAGGGTAAAAATGTTAGGGATGTAACCCTGCAGTTCTCGGGATGCAGCCCTGCAGTTTTTGGGATGCAGCCCTGCAGTTTTTTGGGATGCAGCCCTGCAGTTCTTGGGATGCAGCCCTGATATATATACGACCGATCGACGAAAACCCTTGGGTACATGTTTCCACGGCCTGATTATTATTTGGTCGGCAATTATTGGCAAAAGTCATCGGCTATCAGCTTTTGACTCAGAAGCCACAATGTTATAGAAGCTGCGACCTATTGTAACCATATGCGGCAGTTATGCCTTTAGCATACGTAGACAATATGATTATGTAGAACTTATAATCCCACTTAAGTTGCATCATGATAAATTTATCCAGGTGTTAACAAGTGTTCAGGATTTGATAAGGGGTTGACGCCCCACAGGCCAAAGGTCACTATCTCGTAAGGCTCGCCTCAAGTGTGCGGCTTTGAGGATCGGCGTCCTGGCGAGGCACAGTCATGATGCTTCCTAGTCCATAATGGAGCTGGAAATGAGAATGCTCAAGATATCCGAAGACAGGAAGGCTTTTGGTTGGCCAAAGTTGCTGTCTAGATGCTTAACCTCGATGGGATGGCATTCGGATACAAACTGTGCAACCATGCATGTGACTTATGCATTGGTGTATGACTTTGATGAATTGTCTCTTGTCATGAACCTGGAAGGAATGACGGGCAAATAGCTAGAGTGGCGGATCTCACTCACTCGGCTTTGCTGTTATGGAATTCGATGCCTGATGGCACAACTGGCAATCCTTTGCTCAGATGCTTTCCTTAAGATATTGGCAACAACTTGTGTGCCAGCTTCTCTAGATTTGGGGAGAAACCATGGATCAACAATTCATCAATCAAAGCACATGTTACCAAGGTTGATTCAACGAATCCTTCAACTCTTGAATTTCGACAATCAGCATCTTAGGCTGTTGACGTCAAAGTGATGGTCGTAAGCTTACAATATAGCTTATTCACATTTGAAAAACCATCGTTCTCCTATGTCAGTGCCCTTCATATAATATGATAGAGCCGGAGAAAGATGCATCTATGATTTCTTCATAATGAACTTCATGTGTCAGTAAGTCAAATAAGACTTCATTTGATGCTTCAATCGGCATGATGTACCGTGTTATCAACTTTATGACTGCTATACACAGATGCTGGAGTTTTTGATAAAATTTTTAATCTTCCAAGCAAAATCACAATGATGTAAATCAATTTGTGGCAGCTGTATGAAGAATGAATGAATCTATAATACTCCTTTCTCCCCCTTTAAAAAGAGGTGTATCAAACCAATCAAATGGTGATGGAGACTGCTATTCAATCATTATGTTATGTGAAAATGGTTTGATAGAAAATCAGACTGAGATTAGTCATCGCATGCTTTCGAGGTAACAATGTCAATATGAACACCGATTCTCTCTACGTCATAACGGCAACATGCCTGACGTTTTTGAATGTGGCGAATGCCAGATGATGTCAAATCATTATGATTCAATATGCAGTTTTTGGGTTGCAGCCCACACACATTGTTAGTTCAGGGTCACTATAGTGTGCTCAACTTAGACAATGTTTCTGGATAATGATTGTCATAATGAACAATGAAATCAGTGATGGTACCGAAGTTGACTTTGGTATCGAAGCTAATGGAGAGTCAATCAAGAAGTGTCTGTAATGACAACAACTTACTACGAGCTGTATCTCCATAGTTGATGGATGGCTGGTATGTCATTTCATTATGACTTAGAACATGGCATCGCCTAGTAGTATGTATACATATGAATCTTCTTCAGTACATGATCATTTATCTCAATGGTGCCCATTTTATTTTTGGGCAAACACTATTCAGAGACTTGTCATGGTAAAGAAGTATGAATGATGAATGTGTCATTTCAATCCGATAGAATTGTGACTTGTTGATGACCATAAAATTTCTGTCACTTTCCAGAATGAGGATGAACTGCGCTTGGAAACCGTATGCAGATTGCGGGTTCGAGTCCCGACATGGCTTTTCCAAGACTTCGTGGCCTAATGGACGAGGCAACAAATTTCTAAACATTCCAGAATGAGCTTTCAAAGAGTCTTTATTCCTCAATGAAGCATGCTTGTCTTATGTGCCAAAATGACATGAAACCACAAGTATGATGTCAATCTATATGTGGATGGTTTATACCATTGCATGCTATTCCACAAATAAGTAGTGATGTCAGAATAAAACTTTGGACAATTGCAACTCAGTACAAACCCGAGTGCATTCAAATCCACTTGTATGCTCAGAATCTGAATCTAAGGTACTTTCTATATGCACAGGATAGAATATATTTTCTATGTGATTCTGGATTCAGGAACTAGAGTCAATAAAAACTCCTTTCCTATTTCAGAGGATGAAACCTTTATTCCCTTAGGTGCAATACCTTATCTTAAGGAATAGTCATTTTCAATACAAGTTTCAATCGATTTTCTTAAATCTGTCACTTTTATGATGATCAGATTGGTCAACTTTACAGCATAACCACTTCCCCTCGCTGAAGGAGATGACTCCCTTCATAGGGCGGTATATTCGCTGTTTCATATGACACATGGAAAACATGAGTAACTCTTGGAGAATTTCGGAATAAATATCCTGAATTGGCTGTGCTTGATTGCTTTATGCCCAAGAATGACCGAAGAGATTACTTGCCATCTTTTAGCCATATGGCGTAGAGGCCGCTTACCAACGGTTGGGTCATAAGTTGGATAGCTATGTTAGCTATGTTGGAGGCTGAATAGCCATGATTGCACAGATTCTGTCTTCCATGATGAACAGACCTCTGAGATATGGTGTCTGATAAATCAATACTTTTGACAACAACTCAACCCTTAGGTATGATGAAGAGCTGATGATCTTTGCTGCACTACAATTGTTTAATGTGCACTACTGAAATGCCTCGTGATATAATAATCTCACAGAATAGGCATTGTTCAATGGCGGTATGATCAGATATGTAATGATCAATGAAGACAAGATAGTTGGCATGGCTCATTCAGCAGGCATGATTACCTCAAAGAGATGCCAATACACGGATACATTTCAAGACATAAGGGCAATAGACTTATTATGTAGTCTTCAAAGGCAGCTAGCATTTATGCTGCATTGGTCAGCTCAGTGGCTTTGACCTATCTAGGTGTTGTACTCAGGCCGTAGCCTGCATATTGCATTGAGTAATCTTGACACCTTTAATGATCCAATCAGATGATATGTATGAAATATCAAGAATGGTTGTCCTTTTTCAATGATCATCGGTGGCAGAGGCTATAGTGCTTGCACCGTGTCAATATACAATTCTAGTCTGGATACATGCTAGACCAGAGGTATACAATGTCTAGGTCTTCAAAATCAAGCTCATATGTATGTCATGGCTGATGACCTTAGAAATGTTTGATACATATATGTGTCAACTTCATGGAGTTCTGCATGGTTTGACTGTATATAGTCAGGCTTACCAAAACAAAAACGATGATGCAACTTAATTGTTTTATTATTTGTTTTTATTATTCATTTGGTTTTTGGTTGTATTTTTAGCTTATCATCTTCCCCCCTCAAGGAAGTGTATTGCTAGGCGGTTGTCAAGCGCCGTTTAAATACAACAGAGGTCCGACCTCTATGTGATGACGTGATAGCTTACTATGAAGCTGGATAGCAGTTCTCGGGATGCAGCCCTTTGCTTCGAAGGTGCATTGCAGTCGTTGGGATGCAGCCCGAATTCACGTCATCAGCGTGGGTCATATAGTGCCCATGAATGTGCTGTATAAAATACAACACTACCCTCCAGCGGCGAAGTGGTTTGCTATTACCATCATCGTATGCTGTGGGATATCAATATATGATCAGAGAGTATGGTAATATATGTACCATGTTTGTAAATATCGGAGAGACTGTGTCTTCTTTAAAATCCTCATGACTATATGTATAATGGTGTTGTACTGATGTCACACCTTCTCTCTGAGTGATTTATTGATTTCAGATGTGGTGTCGTGGCAGTCAACCTTGTCCGCTTGTACCGGAGGTTGTATGAATTGTGTCTGGACACGTCATTGGCACGAGTCATATTGTGTCCATGCATACGCGATCTCAGCGCAGGTCACAATACAGTGCCCGAGCATACGCGATTTTAGCGTAGGTCACATTGTGCCTCTATTTATTACATCTGAGAATATCTGTTACTCATCTTTGTGAGTCTAGACAGCATTGTGCTGATTGCAATGCTTTCTCTGGTGACTTATATATCACAGATTATACCAAATGTGGTGATCAGTCCAGTGCAATATTTTGTCACCGGAATGTACAGGGATTGTAAATGATTGCAATCCAGCCGGAGGAATAATCTCAACAGCTATTCTGTACTAATGAATTCATCGGAGTTATACTCATTTCGACGATTCGAAACCCATGTCATTTGTAGTAATGACAACTCATATGGATATATAGGGTTTTTATCAGAATGCTTTTATGTGATGTCAACATATTATGAACAATTCACTTGCATCTTAGGACAAGGGAGTTACGCTTGGAAGGTTTTGCATGGTGGTCACCCAACACTTGTCAGCTGTTAATCGGGTGCCACATTCTGCCTTCTGGGACTATATCAACCAGTCTTACAGCGATGCACTTGTCCTTCCCACTCTTATGTACGGCTATAGTGCCAAAGTGTATCAGGTGGGATATATATATATATATATATTATAACTATCTTCTTCTGATCCGGGATATGCAATTAAGCATGGTATCAGGTTATATGTTATGTATATAGTTCAGCATTCCAAACTTACTCGAGGATGTAAATGCTGAGCAAGAGTCAACTTATAGTCATTGGGATGTAGTTTCCCATCCGATTTACACTTTGTTAGTGATGGTGGATTTAACGTTGTACAGATTTCAACGTTACTTGTGGATGCAGTGGTTTTATCAAAAGCAATCCATCAGAAATCACCAGATCGGAATATAAAATGGATATGTGTGTGATCCTATCCACCTTCTTCCCTCCTCGAGGAAGTGTGAACACATAGGCAGGAAGTTACCGATATACCTCATAGCTTATAGCTCATAGCTTATAGCTTGCAGTCCTTGTAGGAAGCAGCTTATACAGTTTTAGGGTTGTTGCCCGACAGTTCTTGGGTTGTCGCCCTACAGTTCTTGGGTTGTAGCCCGAAATATTGTCATGTCCGTGCTGATTTCAGCATGACAAATATGCCAAACACGAAGTGTATCCTATTATATAGGTGGCATTTAGGGTATGTTACGTTACAGTGACCCTTATCCCCCACAGTGATGTTAGGGTGTTACTTGCCATCAGTAACCCTAAAATATGCTAAATAATAATAATAAAACATTTACGTCGATGAGTAAGGCAATGCCTTCGGAACGATCTACTCGAGTCTGTTCCCCTCATACATGACAGTCTGCAAAGGCAGGAAGCATTCCACAGAGCATGGAAAATATGCTAAATTAAAGCAGTATAAACATTTTGCAAAGATATTTAAGCAAAACTGCATTTAATTTTTCACTGTGTGTCACGTGGTTTTTTAGAGGTACGTTACACCCCTGACACACACACGTGATTTTTAGGGTGTTATAGGGTGTTACAGGTGCTGTAATATTTTGGGCATATTTATCAATAGCTGAATAATTAGATCAGCAAAAAAGAAATCAACCCGAATTTTTCATTTTGAAATCATGCGTGTGAACTTTTTACGCATTTCGTTACAGCCAATATGTACACCCCTATATATTACACACCTAATATCTAGGGTGTTACACGAGATATGACCATGGTCATTATGTTTTTCTGATACCTTAATAGGTATAAAATCATAATTTGAAATAAAATGGGGTCGGAATTTCAATTTTGAAATTTATCGCCAACGATTTTTACCCATTTTTCACCTTTTTTGGCCATTTGATTATATCACCTCAGTAATATATCTCGGTGTGTGTGGAAGTTGCAAGTTACAGAACTAATGCAACTTATCTCACTTTTGCACATGATAATTTTCATGGTATAATAGTGAATATCTCTGATGGTCAACATCTGTGGTTGATCATAAATATGGGTTTTACTGATTTGAAACCCATGGAAGTTGGTTCACTTCCTGATGATTTAACAGGTGTATCAACTGTAAGCGGATTAACCACTTAAGTGATAACTTGTCAGAACCTATGATATATTTGGGCATATGGCTGTGCACTAAGAGCATATCAAAGTGATATCTCTAGATTCCAAATATATCAGGACACAGCTTGATAATAATCTAAGCAGTTCAACACAACACAACGTGTGTGTGTGTGTGTGTGTGTGTCCACAACAACCTATGTCAGTCAGTTCAATATGTAAGTACTGATCTGAGTATGTACATGCTTTTTGTGCTGATCATTACTGAATCAATTGTCACAATGCAGTATGGTTGTTGTTCTTGCTCCAGCGATAATGAAAAGGTATGGACAGTGTTCAGCAGTTACCAGCTGCATTGTGAACACTGTATACTGCCTTCGGGTCTGGAGATATTCTCCATCCAGCCCTTCAGCATGTAGTTTTATCCTGTTTACCTTAACTATCGCCATCACTGACATCCAACACGCACATGTGTTTGTTGGATGGTATCTATATTATCATACACGTAGTTGATATTATAGTTGATCATTTCACTTACTGAGTCAGTGAATGTCATTATACATAGTAATGTCAGTGGTGTGTGCATTGTGCAGGTACTTGCCGATTTAGTACATGTAAGTGTGTGTGTGGAACTTTACACACTTGTATACAGGTGATAATGGTATTACAGTATACCAAGATGATTTATCATGCAGGATGATCTGTATACCAAGTACTGAATAAATCCAACATGATATATATATCAGATTAGTGATTATTGTAATCCTGCATACTCTCATTTATAATAATGAGTTGCTTGATTTATTTTACATGTAGCTCCGGTGAGCATTCCATTCAGTGATCCACCATAGAACGAACATGCTCATCCCAAATCCTTCGTCAGAGCATGCCGAGCTAATTATGGTGTTAAGATCACCTTCAGGCACCTTACACTTACACGGGTTCCAATATAGCTTACATGCACTGCAGTATGCTTTGTGCAATGTATGATGTATTGTGATGTGATGCTATATGTCCCAGTTGTTATCATGATCAAACTGGTTAATACATTACAGTTGTTATCGTGGTCAAGCTGTATGAATAATGCATGCACAATTCACAGTGATGCAGTCACTCAGTATATAATGTATATGTGGTGTAATGCACATGTGCTGCATGCACTCAGTATATACTCAATAATGGTGTATACTGCAAGTAATGTGTGCATGTGTGTGTGGTGCTGCAGTCATTATTATCTCCGCACACTCGAATTTTACACACACTATTATGTTGCTGCATAGTATTCAATGATCTGTCATGTTGAGCGTTGTGTGTGTAAGCTATTCACACAGCATTTATGCAGTTCACACTCATATTTGCAAGTTAGTATACAAATCTGACAGTGAATAAATTGCAATATCTCAGCAAGCATAGAGTATTGTGTAGCATGCTGCAATATATTGTCATCATGCGTCCGTTCATGATTATCCCAGTAAGTATACACATATTTTGTAAAGGATATCGTGACGCGCGCAGATGATGCGCAGATGATTATTGCAACTATCGATAATGATGGTGCGTTGATGACATTTTGCATATTGACATCGTCATCATAAAACTGCAAAATAATTGTCGTGCGCTGTAAGTGATTTATTGCAATCATGAAAATCGCGATGGTGCGCGCTGCTGATAAAGAGTATATCTTGTCGCCGTATGCATAGCACATGATACGAGTGCTATTTTTCGCGCGGATCATGATTCCGCTGATGATTTTCGTGTCCGCATCTCATACTGCGAATTTCTTACAGCTGCGAATCGTTTCTGCGCGTACATGTGATCGCTGTGCATTTGTATGCCGCATGCACACCTTTTCGCGCAGTATAGATGACGATCAGCTGCTGTGTACAATCTGCGAATGCGACGATATATCCTCGCGCACTATATTCGCTTTTGCAGCGGTCAGTATATGCAGTATATCAATGTTTATGCGATTGCGTCGCCAGATATTATTTGCGCTCCGCAACCTGCATACACAAATTTTTTGATATCTATGCTGCACTCACACTAGAGTTCTCGTTCTCGCCTTGACGATCGAATACCAACTGATAAGGACGCACAAGCGAACCTTAAGATATATATGATATATTAAGATAGCACAGGTGTTATTGAACAGTAACACGCGTGCAGCTTAAGAGCGGGTGATGAGTGCAGACTTCGTCCGAAGATACTGCTGTAGCACAACGCTACCTCATCTATACCGAATGCCTCCCATCTCATAGATGGTACCGCTATTGGGTTGTGAACCCGAGGCATTGGTTGAACGACTAGTATCGGCTGAACGAATAATGCGTTCGCCATATGATACTCGCATGCTTGTTCCGCACATGCGAGAAGCGAAGATGATTTCTTCTCCGAACCGTTCGGTACTTCAAGATAGCATCTTGCTTCGCCATTCTCGAGTCCGACATACGGCCTCTCGATGGCATGTGTCATTCAAGTCTTACCTTGAATAAATGACAGATGATGTGACTTATCATCTCGATGACATGTACAGTCATAGTCGACCGTACTGACGACTGTCTGTCATTATAATATATGACATGACTCGACATGACATGACATGACATGGTATGACATGTCTGACAGGTATGACACGTATGACATGTATGACACATGTGTCATCGGTCATAACCCTGACAGGTGCCAAGGTCACCAGCCCAAAATACGGTAGCAGGCGGGATCAGAGCGTGCAGAAAACCGTGAATGAACATTGTGTTGGATATACCCCTAGGACTCGGGATATATTCACTCAGTGAAGGTTTTCTCAGAAATGTAATAAAGTTGATAAGTTAACCCGATATAACGGGCATAAACAGTTAGGGTTCGGGTTCGGGTGACAGTCATACACACTACTATAGGAAGAGTCACAAAGCAAGCGGTGTGACTGTTCCAGCACACCACCTAGTGTGGTGACTGGCTAGCCGAATGTGAAACCTGTGAACAAACACCATCTAGAGCGGTGGAAACTGAGCTCTAAGGGAAGGCCTGTCCTCTCTGGCAGGGCTGTTCCCAGTCAAGAGTTGCAAATCTGAAACCCGGCCCGTGATCGGACCCCTCTGCACATACAGCTACTGTCAATTTCACTGTGCAGGAGCGGCATGATTAACTTGCTAGCCACTAGTCGGCGGTGGCACTGCTGTGCCAGCCCGCAACACAATCATGGTGCCGTGAATTGAAGTTGTCGACACCGTGTTTGAATCATTCGTAGAGCTCCAGACGAAATCTGAAAAGTCTCGATCGTCGTGTGAGGGATTCTCCCCCTCCTCCTCGTCTGTAGTCGTGCCCGGTGAGTAGTCCGGTGACGGTGGGGCATCCCAATACAACGGAGGAGGGGGCGGGTGTACCGGGATGTAAAGCCCGATCGGTGCATCGTGAAGGCCTTGCCGAGCACGGTGCCGGCCGTGCCGGCGCGGCGGAATAGCAGCCGGCGTCGCAGAGAGTAATGAAGGCCCGCCAGTGGTCGCCTCAGCAGCACCACCGACCCCCCAGGCCGGTGTGGCCCGGTGCACACGCCCCGCCAGGAGCGGCAGCTGTGAGTGGCGTCGCGGTGGCGCACACACAGAAGAATGCACAAAGCATCACCGTAATTGCCGAAGAGCGGGCAAACCCCCAAGGCGATGCACCGCATCCCCGACGAGATGCTGGAGGCTGCGGGACCGCATCCTCACCGTCAATAGGGTCACACCCAGCTGCAGAGTCGTCCACGTCGCCGTCGCAAGAGTCGGTCTCCGACTCGGCGTGCATGTACCGCATCGCCAAGTCCCTGCCCTCAGCCGTGATCGAGAGTCCCCCCATCCTCGCGATCCGGTCCGCAAAGCAGAGGTCGGGCTCGTGCGCGTGCATGTGGTCCACCGGCATCATGTCACCGGCGTCGGACGCCTCCGACTCGTCCGGGTAAACATGCTCGATTGCCGCCGGCGGTGGCGCCGGCGGTGCGTCCTCGCGGACATGCGTGCAGGCGGCAGCCGAGATGCCTTCTGCCACATCACCCACCGTGAAGCCCCCCATGTGGGTGGCAGGCTGGCAGTAGGGTAGGAAGTCCTGCAACGCACCGTTCTCCCGCTCCGGCTCGAGCCCGAAGGCACACGCCGAAACGCCGTCGAGCATCTCCGGCTTACCTCCCGCTAGAAGGCAGAGCGCATCGAAAGGCTCGCCGTCGTGCTCGTCCATGGCCGTCTGAAACTGCTCCGCCAGTAAGTCGTTCTCGATGTCACCGAGGGAGAAGCTGTGGAAGCTTCCCCCAGCGCCGTGCTTGCCGCCGTTCGGGCAGTCGCGGTGCCAGTGACGCATCTCGTCCTTCTTGCACGTCGAATTCTGGCAGAACGGGATGAAGTCACCGCTGCCCTTGTGAAAAGCAACGCGCTTCCTCGCCTGCGACTGCGGCCAGTTTCCCCCGGTAGGCAATTTAATTTAGATTATTTCTCTCTGATTTTAGATTAACCCATTTTTCATGTTGATTTTAGATTAAGTTTTTTTTATCTCATCTGGCTATTACCGGTGCATGCATCCATGCCATCGTTACACTACGTTACACAAAGCAGTTGTCGCGTAGCCAAACGAGAGGAAAGTAACATGGCTGAGGCCGACGACTTTGAGTTCACAAGCCCGGGAAAAAATGTGGAAGATATATATCATTCGGATGAAGAGGATGAAGAGGAATTCCTCGTTAAACACATGGAAAAGTCGAAACGTACCCGTGTCCCCTTAGTGTGGAGTACCGTCCTCAATGGTGTATCGTATGTAGAGTGCACAGAGAAGATGGAAACCTTGAGCCTCGAGGGTGTGACCAAGTCTGGCAAGGATTATAGGTCGAAAAAAAACGGTTCCGTGACTCAAAACTTCAGGTGTGCTTTACAGCATACACACGGTTGTCAGGTTTACTACAAAATTGTCAAGGGAACGACCTTATGCCCTACTATTCCATGCAACATGTACACCCGTGGGACACACGACCATACTAATTTCATAGGAAAGGGTATGTCGAAAGATTTAAAGGACAAGTGTAAGGAGGCGATCAAGGAAAAGCTTCCGCCTAAAGCCATTTTTAAGAAGCTTAGTACCGCAGTCACCACAGCCATGGAAGACGATGACGTCGTTGATTACAAGGTCATAAAGAGCTTTGTGAACAACAATCGCAAACAAATCTTGGAGCTTAGAACCATAAAGACATGCGGTCAGTTCATGGAGGTTTGCCAGACCTCCAACTTGTTGGCCATCCCCGTGACCGATCGCAAAACGGCGGGGACGCTTTGCATGTTTGAAGGACAAGTACTCCAACCGAGCGGCTTCGAAACCGTGGAACATTACGCCGAGAATTCCGCGAACACCCTGCCTCCTATTCCTTTCGAAGCCCAAGCAACCCAAGATGAGCTTAATACTTGGAAGCTGGCGGGTTGGAATGAAGACTTTTCCGTTTATGAACGGAACCTTCAAGCACATTTCATCTCAATTCTTGCTTGCGAGTCTGCTGAGTACTTCGTGCATATCTTAGAGAACATGCTTGTCGTCCAAGGGTGGAGTACGCGTTCGAAAAGGTTTTACAAAGGGAAGTTTAACTTGCGTGCCCTTTACAAGAACTACACCGAACTCGTCAAGGATTATGTCGCAGCGCAGAAACGCAAAAGGTGGTGCGTGATTTACACCACTTGGGGGAAACTCGAGGTACTTCTCGCAAAGGATCACCGCTCACGCGACGACACGTACAAGACGAACTGGCAAGGCTTACCCCTTGAATGCAACGGGTCTTCCTACTTGGATAAGCGTTTTCGTCTCGGGGCGCTCGCCATCAAATCGCACGAGGACGCCTATGCTTCGCAAATAGTGGACTTTTGCTTGATCGCGGCTATGCAACTTGGTTTCCAGAAAGTGTGGCAACCTCGTTATCATACTTTGGATCACTCCCTCGCTTTCTTCAACGCTAACGCCAAGCTTCCGGAAACCATCACGCATGTTCTAGAGCACTTGAGGTTACCTACGAACCTCTGTACACTTGTCGCGGAAGAGATTACGCAAGGGATATGTTGGTCGCATTGCATGATGAAGCTTAACGAGAAGACCGCGCTATTCAACGACGCTCATAACGTTAACGGCTTCAAGCAGGGCGTTACGGATATACACAACATCACCATCGTTGGTGCTCGTGATAGTGCATTCAAGCTCTTCATCGAACTATACAAGCGTGAGGAAGAGTATATTTGCAACTGGTTCGTGGAGACTTGGTGGGGCAAGTGGGGTGGGTGGGTTCTCGGCTTCATGCCAGAAGGGATCCAATCTACGCAGAATAGTCCCGAGTGCGTGAATAGACACGTGAAAGACGAGATGACCATGCGTAAGCAACTCCAACTCGAGGTATTCCATCCTTCTGCGCTAAAATACATGCACGAGGAGACGATCTACGACGGGCAACACCCAATACCTACGACTCCAATTATTACACAAGCTATTTGGCGGGAGGCGCTACTTATGATTGACAACAACATGCTCGAGCTTATGACGCGCACGACCGGCGTCTTGGGGGTTACAGACAGTCCTTCCTATGTCGTTCCCTCCCTTAAGACCTTCGAGAAGTTGAGTGCTTCCACTATCGCGGATAAAAGGAAAGAGATTGCTCCCCTTGTGGTAAAGTTCCTCGCCCTTATGCGCGACCCTGAACACCCTCCTGCGACGGTTGTCACCTTCGAGCAGTTCATGAACACCTACAAGTCTTTTGTGATCTTACGACCATTGGACGCTAATAACGTCACCGAATTTGGGCACCACTGGTGTATGTGCCCTATCTACGCGGAGAGCGTCACGTGTGCATGTAGTATTGCTGTTGGCTTATTCAAAGGGAAGTTTAAGGCGCCTCTTGAAAAACATCTCGACATAATTGGCCGACACCCACAAGTGGGACGCCCGAGAAAACCGGTTGGCGCCTTGAAAAGGCAACCCCTTGGGAAGATCACCGCGAAACTGAAACGGGAAGCATCCAAGCGAGCGCGCGAGATGGCAGAGCTAGACATGGAAGCCAGATGCTCGCAGCAAGTTCCTAAAAGTTTATCGTGCGAACTGTGCGGTGAAGAAGACAACGGAGATGAAATGCTGTTATGCGACGTGTGCAATAAGGGCTTCCATATTTTTTGCTTGCGTCCAAGCCTAAGCAAGATCCCAGCAGGAACATGGTTGTGCGGACTATGCGTAGCTAAGGAATAGACAATTTTCTTAAGGTGTACATACGTGTAATAGCAAGTATTAATATTTTGTGTACACACTATTCTCAAGTATTTTTTTGAATCAATCTAGCACCCTCTGTACTTTGCTTTACTTTATAAAAATTCCCACTTGGCCCAGGAGGTGAAGTAAATATCCGTGGTAGCATGTGGTAGCCAAATGTTCTTGAAGCAACTTTTGCAAGTGAGCCGGTCAGGTTGTGGCAAGGGAATATCGGCTAGGTCCCTACCCACTACCGCCCACCTTGCAAGGAACCGCTCGTGGTCGGGGTACCCTTCAAAATTGTTGGCGAAAGATTGTTGCAGGTCTTGCAAGTCCCGGTTGAACCGAGCGCGGAGCCACGCTTTCCGTTCGCAGTGGTCGCAACATGGTTGGGGCATACTTGTTTCGTACTTTAACAAAGTTTCCTAGGCCTGCAACATGGTTAGTGTAGTGAAACAAGGGAAACGACCCAGAGAACAAGTGTCGCTGGCACGGTGAATATCCCCAGTTCCCACGTGAAGGTATAACCCCTCCCCAAGGCATACCCTCCGTGTATTCGAGATACACATAGCGGTTATGAAAGTCCCATATAGGGTTACCGTCACTATCGTCACTCTCCCATAGGTTCACAATGTCTGTATACATTAGCCGGAAGCCAGTTTGGGCATACTCGTCGAATACAGTGCCTTTGAAAGCTGTGGGTTGATAGTGGGGGGCCTTATTTTCAAGCAGAACACGCCGGGAGTGTCTATTACAACGGCGCCCACCATTATCACAAGTGAGACAAACCTTCTTGAAGCTTTTTGGAGGCTTCCTCATGATGGCAAGCGGGAACTACAGCGTTTGACCTGCGTGTGCACATTATTTGAACAGGAGTCGTGAAAAGGACCACCGGTCATAGCCGGATGACATCAAGAAAACTTAATCTAAAATCAACATGAAAAAGAGTTAATCTAAAATCAGCAATAAATAATCTAAATTAAATATTTTTCCGTTTCCCCCCGTCGGGAGGTCACCTGCCGCAAAACGAACACCGGAGCCGCCTCCCCCGTTGCCGATTTTGTTCTTGTCCGCTCGCGGGGTAAAACCCCGCCCGTTGACCTTGTCCGTGAGGACCTTCAGCTGCCGCTTCACGTCGAGGATGATGGCCGTGAGGTCGGACAGCTGCGAGGTGTCGCCGTCAGTGGCCACGGCTGCCGCAGACAGGGTGAACGAGGCAGTGTGCGTACCGGCTGCGACGTGCCGGGCGTAGCACTCGAGGACCCATTGCTGAATGGTGAGGAGGTCCACGGCCGCCCGCTGTTGGTGCGTGAAGAGCCTCGACACCACCGGCGCGTAGAATCCAGGATCCAGCGCCGCGAGGAACAACTCCTTCACCTCGTCATCGTCGAGGGTGTTGCGCCTCTTGGCGGACCGCAAGGCCGCGTTGAAATCCGTGATGGACTCGGACGGGTCGGTGTGGGCCTTAAAGCGGACGCCAAGGAGGTCCGATGTCCCCTGAAAGGGTGCACCGGAGTCCAACAGTCGTCGTGCGAGCTCCAGAAGGGCTCGCTTGCCGTCCAGCGGGTGCAACGTCGCAGAGGCCTCGAGCCAGTCACCCGCTGGAGAGGCGGGACACACGATGAGCTCGAGCGTTGAAAAAAGAAGTTTGTTGGCCTCGGGACGTACGGCCAACGTGGAGTCCTCCAAGTCGAACATCGGCGCAAACAAAGCATCCTGCGCTTCGAACGCCTCCTGGAGAGCAGGCACCAACTTGGAGAGAAGAAGCACCTGCGCGTTGGACTCCGTTCCCGTGAATCGGTCATGCTTCTCACGGAAACATTTCCGGATCACGTGCTTCGCCACGCTCTCGTTGAACCGTTCACGGGTGAGCGAGCGAACACCCGCCAAGAAAACAGCTTGGGCGGAGTTCGCAGCCGGAACACCAGCAGGTGCCGGCGTAGCCGGCGTGACGGAATTACGTGCGGCGGCGGAGTCGAAAATTGTAGCTAAGGAGCGTCGGCGAGACGCCATACTCGAGGTCAATCTAGTCGCAAACATGGTAAAAGAGACTGTAGAGACGAAGTGAGAGAAAATGGGACGAGGTGCGGAAGGAGCGGCGGCCAAAAGTCGTAATGCGGTTGTCGAGGAAAGCAAAGGAAAGCCGTGGCGTAAAAAATCTCCCCACGTGCATGTGGATGCAGAGTGACGCGGCCAAGGAAAGTGGTGTCGGATCCGACCAAAATATCCAACGTCAGCCAACGCGAAGCGAGGAAAATGAAGTCCGCCTCGTGCACAAGCCCCCCCGTAAGTCCAATCAACCAGGCATCAACTAGGCCATACCGCTCCGTCGCGCCTCTAGTGGAGCCCCTCACTCCATCTCAAGCGTCGCTGTCTAGCCAGACATGGCTAAAATTCGCAGTGTCTGAATAAAGAGTGCGTGGGGCCAAACCTGTTGGATATACCCCTAGGACTCGGGATATATTCACTCAGTGAAGGTTTTCTCAGAAATGTAATAAAGTTGATAAGTTAATCCGATATAACGGGCATAAACAGTTAGGGTTCGGGTTCGGGTGACAGTCATACACACTACTATAGGAAGAGTCACAAAGCAAGCGGTGTGATTGTTCCAGCACATTGCGACGACGAAACCCGATCCAAGCCGGCACCCCATAGCCGCGGCTCAAAGTCGCTCACCGCAAGCTGCTCATCTCATAATCCCCACTGATGCCCAAACGCGCAAACGCGCACCACCTCTCCGAGCGGCCGTTTAGCCAACCATGGCCAAACTAGCAAGTGGAATAAAGCGTGGATGGGGCCACGACCTACCGGAATATCCTAGTTCACTAGATATCAGAGTGTCCCGAACTGTGTGGATAAACTCTCTCAAGATAAATAAACCCTAAGCTAGATATACCCGGAACGGTCTCGCAACGGTCTCGGGAACTAGCCTACCTGTGACACAGCGTGTGTCACAGCACGAACCTATAGATCAGTCAGCAGTCCAGTGTTGGTCCTAGGGGTCTGTCATAGGGGCCTGCCTGTCAGGGCTGCCTATACAGATTCCAGCACAGCAACCCCCTCAAACGCTGTTCATCAACGGCTTCAATTTTCAGAAAATTCGACGTGTTTTGTGTGGGCATCGTTGACATTTTGCAGCCAACTAACTTCGCGCGATCTGCCAAGGCCAGTTTTCAGTTTTGACCCTTCTCCACGTCTCCATGACGTGTGATGATCTTCGAGGGACCTGAAATTATAACTTCATCATCTTCAAAATCTGCTCTTCGATGACTCGTTGTAATCTCTTTTGTAGGTAGTGCTTAGAAGCACTTTACTTGGTAGTGCCTTAGAGGTAATTCGCTAAGTGTGCTTTTAGCACGTAAATCGGTAGTGCCCTAGACGTATTTTCTAGCATGCATACCGTAGTGTACCCTTCCATCGTATGGGTAGTGCTTCATCCTAAGTGACCACTTCGTAGTAAGGTAGTGTCACGTAGAGTACAATATTAGGTACCCTATAGTAGTATCTAGTAGTAGGTGACTCCTTGTGTCACTCAGTGACCTGAAGCATCGTACGGTAGTTGCGGTCGCAGTCTCACACGTTATGATGATGACACTGCGACACGCGCCCCTCTCAGACAATCTTCCCTTCGTAATAACTTGGCGGCGCAAGCCGCCAGCCCTTACTTGGTAATATTATCCGCACGCCTTGTCCTTCAGCCGCCTGCCACTCGGTGGCAGCTGTCGTACCGCCTTCTTTCCCCCCTTCATATAGCTAGTATATTTCTCATGAGCTGCCTATCGCAGATTTCAACAGACCTTGCTAGAAAGCAGAGTTTTTGGCTTGCCGAGATAATTATAAATTGTCGACGGTCATCAGAGTGTATTTGCGGACCACCCATAGTTAGGCAATTGCGAATCGGGACTCATCGAGTGTTTTAAAGCCGAAAACATTTTCATCAGCTCTGATTGGTTCATTCGGTCGGTCGGAGGGCCGCTCGCTTTTCTTAGAGCGCCGGCTGGTTTTTCAAGCCGCACACTGTTAAGCCCAGCCAATATGGTGTTATTTGCCGGCCACTTATCAAAATCGCCGGCCGCTTGAAAAATCCTCGGCACGACGGTCGGACCCGATAGATTCGTTTGTTGGTCAATCCGAGCCGTTTATATCAACACGAACCAGTAAACACTTAACACTCGATAAATCCTCTCCCCTCGCGTCGGTTTGGGGTTTGCGAAGCTATAGCATAAACATCATGAAATGCTGCTGCTGCTCCTCAACATGCGCCATTTTAACATTCGATCCTTCTCTTGAATGTAACGTTATGGGAGCGCCGGCGATGTCGTTGCACCGCCCATAGTTTCTTCCGTTAAGTGTGCTCACTTCAGCATATTATTGGCTGTTGTGAGTTTTTCTCTCTCGCTTTGGCTGTTGAAACTTGGCGTTACCGTCGACGGTGTTCAGTTGCTGCTGCGGCCAACCTTTTCGTAGGAATGTGGGATACTTGGGATTTTCCCGCCTTGGGAGGCACTGAGAGCTCCCTAAGTGAGAAAATTGTCACAGAAATTGCGTCGAACCAACCCCGGGAACAGGAATCGAATGGGAATCCGGAGGTTGCTCACACTCGCGAAGTACCATTAAAGCCCCGAGACCAGTTGCACCGAAAGTTTGCAAGAGACTCTCCTCCCGCGAGCGAAAAGGGTTTGGGAAAGCTGTTATCTGGAAATGCGCTAGCTCTCCTTATCGTCTTCGCCGCGATGGTAATGGCTTTTGGCGGTGTACCGAGGTACTTTTTCTCAGATTCCTTGTCTGAGGCAAACATTCGGGAGCTGATCTCAAAGGAAATCACCAAACAGGTCACCAGCCAATCTTTCTCCGATGTTCACAAACCTCTGTCCAAAAATTTGGCAAACGCGAAGTCACCCGAACCGACCGTGCCCCTTGACCCCATTAGAGCTGCAGTTGCTGCGGAAGTTGATGCGGTATTCAATGACCGGACAGGTTCGAGTCCCGCCTCCAGGAAAGCCCCGTGTTTCTTTGTGATACTGTAATGTTCATGACCTCAAACTCCGCTGAGCTCTGGACCTTTCCATAAGTGTCGGAGCATCGAAAGTACTCGCATTAACTTGTTGTTGGAACACGCAACTGTGCAGCGCTGTGGTCGGTTGTTTTCTCTTTGCAGCAAGCCATGGACCTTTGTGCACCAGTATTACTGTGTTTTCAGTCCTGAAGACTGTTTGGCTTCAACGAGTTTGCCACTTTGCCTCAGGTGTCCCCGATTACGCGTCATACAGCGCTGGAGGCCGCGTTGTTCGGCACTCTTCGGTATATGACCAAGAAGGAGATGAGGAAGGCTCCTTCTCCCTGCGATCTTTGCTCGCTAAGTCGAAGTACTATTTTTCGCGGGTGAATCATAAACTAAAGTTCCTTCAGACTGGCGGTGTGCATCCTAGTGCAAACGAATGGCTGCTCACGTCGGGATTCCTGCAATCCGGCCGCTGCCTGCCTTTGAGCGGATCCACCGGCTCCATCGATATCAGATTAAGGCAGCACATCCACCCAATTGCTGTTACGGTGGAGCATATTCCCTACACCATGAGCTTCGATTATGGAAGTGCACCCCGGGAGTTCGAGATCCACGGCTGGGACTCCAAAAATGGCACTGTCAATGCCCTCGGCGCGTTCGAATGGAGCACACAGGAACGTCAGCTTCAAAAGTTTATGCTCAACACAACAACTCACACTCTAGTGGATCACATACGCTTGAACCTGTGGTCGAACTATGGGCATCCCAAGTATACCTGCCTGTACCGCCTCCGCGTGCACGGAACTGCGAGCGCGGCATACGTTTCTCCTGAGCCAACCACTCGGGAGCTGCTGGAGCTCTTGCTTCAGCTTGCGGCGCTAGCGTTCACCTTGGCCTGTTGGGTATACCTCTGTTTTTTTTCAGAGAAGTGGGAACGTGGGGTAGGGTTTACACTGATGCTGAGCTATGCCTTTATGTGGTAATGCGCTTGTGTTTAATGTCCGTGAAGGATCATTTACATATGCCTTGCTCACTCCTTAGGATAATCAACTTCTACTTAGTTTGTATACTCGGGCATATAACTAGTAGAATGTGTACGAACTCACACACACACACACACAGTTGAATGATATTAAATGTGATAGAAGTGTTTGTGAGTTACAGTCAGTGCTTATATCACACAGTTGTGTTCTCTGTCTCAGCTTACTGTTACTCAGTCATAGCTACTTCTGTACTCGTACTTGTACTCTTGTGTTCTGTAACAGATACTGTGTACATTTTGAATTGATCTTTTGTCTCTTGCAGACTCATTGTCATCATTGCTCTGTCTACATATACACATAGTACTGTACTCTGTCAGCACAGTCATACTGTCATACTGTCAGAATTTGTACTTTTGGCCTCTCTGTGATTAACACTGCATGAGAGTCTACTGTTTTCCTACTCCTCCTTACTCATGCTCTTCGAAAATATCGCAACACCACAGCACTGAGTACCTGAAAACGGTCCAAAGCAAGACTTTTGGTAAAGAAGTCTGCCAAATTCTCCTGCGTGGGCACTTTTGCAATGACAATTCTACCCAGCTCTACCAACTTTGCCACATATCGATTCCTCACTGCCACATGACGTGTCGCTGCATTGTTCAGAACATTCTCTGCCTGTGCCACCGAGGCATGATTGTCTCCATGAATTGTAACAGGTTGCTTAACAGGTGAAAACTCAATCAGCAGATTGACAACATACTCCACGTCCCGTGCACATTCTGACAACGCTATCAATTCTGCCTCTGTTGTGTTGACTGCAACTGTCTTCTGCAATTTTGACGAATACATGACAGTACTTCCATTCAGTCGCACCAGTGAACCTGTAACAGAGCGTCTGGTCACTATATATATATATATATATATTTAATATCTATGTCTTTGAAGACAAATGACATGTCTTTAAGACATGTCATTATGTCTTTAAGACATGTCAAAGACAATGACATGTCTTTGAAGACATGTCATACGGTCTTTGAAAATCCGATCGAGATTTTCTGCATTCATTCATTCTTGGTAAAAAACTTTGCGTGTCCCCTACCTAACGAACACTTCCAACGAATTCTGACTGTTTATTTTCACATAACATAACATTCTTGACAAAGATGTCTTCCAAGGTAAAATCGCTTTATTTTGCTGGCACGCAAAGAGTTGCGAATTGCGCTTGGTTTGCGCTCCGCAACCTGGTGCAAACAAACGCGGTGTCCGCAAAGGACCTCCGCGAGTTCGCGGACGCCCTAACGGAGGGTGTTGTGAAGCATGCCCTTGAAGGGTATTTATCCCCAGATGCGCAAGGAATGTACCTCCTCGATGGCAGGGACGCCGTCGACTACGATATCCAAGTCATCAAAGGCCAGTTGGCCTTCTTGGGTTTCGTGTTGAGTGATCTCACCCGCACCGCATGTAGCCCTTTCAGCGACTACGTGACGGTGCTTGGCGATGATGTGCCTCAGGCGCCAGCAGGAAGGAGGTATCTCTTTTTCGTGGAAACCATGGACGATCGTCCTCATTTTGCGGTTTTGTTGCGTGGTGGAGTGAACAAGAACGCCAAACCCTACCGGTGGCTTGATAGCCTAAGGACTCAACCTCGCACCTATTGGACCTACGATGAATTCCTCGCGGCGGAGGCCCCTAATTATAAAGTGGTGAAGGGAGTTTTCGAGATGGTGCGATATTTTCCTTGTTTGTGTTTACTACTTGTTTGGGAGACTCGGCGCATGTCAGAGTGAAGCAGCCACTTACAATGAGGTTTCCTTTGCTTCGCCTTTTTTTTTACGCAGGAGAAAGGTGTGAAGTATGAGTGCATGGACACATATTTTCAGGACATTAAGGTAGCTGTCTAGAACTCCTAGCTTTTATGTATATGTAGTGTTTACGCGTGCGTTTGTAATATTTAATTTGCTTTAGGGGTTTGTTCCATAGATAGTTCCCATGGATCGACTTTTGGACCCACCCTGGGTCCATGGAACTACCACCAACCCTCTTTGTCTTTAAATGCTCTAGTGAGGTGGTCTTTGTGAGTGTAATAATAATAATAAAACATTTACGCTAGCAAAGGGGACAAAGTCCTGAGAGTGCGGTTTCCCTGCAAAGCAGGCTAGTGAAAACACCAGGGGCTACTCCCTCTGCTATAGCGCGCCCACAAAAGGGCTCAGCCCGCTTTTCAGCAGGGTGACATCTAGAGAAAAAGCTAAGTGCTAGGCAATAAAAAACTCTAGAAGATGGAGAAGCAGCCATGGCCGGGTGAGTGGAGGGGTGGCTGAATCTGAGCGGTGGGGAGGGAAGTCGAAGAATTAAGGGGGTTTTTGGAGACGTTGAGGAAGGTGGCCAGGCAGGGCGAAGGAGAGGGGAGTGGCGGGGAGGGGAGGGGGGGGACGGCCCCCTCCCCCTTGGGGTCGTTGGGAGGCCCAGGGGACCTCCGGCTCCCAATCCGTAGACTTTTGTTATTGCAAGAGGGTTTGAAGAAAATCGTTTGATTGTTGCACGGCTTCTGTTTCTGTCATGGTTTCATTGCTCGAGATGTCAACTGTATGTGGGTCAGTGTTTAAGGTGGTGGTGGTGTTTAACAAAAACACGTCTCGCCTGTTTTTGGTGTGTTGCCTACAAATTCTTGAAAGTTTTTTGAGGAGTGGTTTAATCTTACCACGTGAAACACCTATCGTGTTGAGGACAGTACCAAAAAGAGGAGGGAAGTATCCCATGAGTGTAAGAACTTTGGGCCATTTCACGGTGCTTATGAAGGGCTTGGAATTTGCATTGGTGATTGTCGTGTCGTGGTGACCACCATAATAGGGCTCAATATCACTCTGATGATAAGGAAGGTCTTGAGTGGGCCATGGACAAAGCGAAGAGGGAAGTACCTTGTCGCTTTCGTTCAGAACTTCATTCCAAATATCCGGGCTGACTCCTGTGTATTCTAGCCTCTTCTTCGTGACTCTGGACTTGGGAAGGACGTTAAGGAACCATCTGGCAATCTTTTTTTGTGTAGGCCTCCAGTCAAAGACTGGTTGAGTATCACTGGGTGCACTGTCTATAGCTATGATAACAACATCCGAAAAGTCATCCTTATAGCATCCACCACCTGGAAGAACGTAGGGGTCATCACCCGTCCAATAGCCATGTGGGATAAATGGGATAGTGTTATGTGGGAATCTGAAAACAAGTTTAAAGCCTTTATCGTGAGTGTACTGAAGTTCCATTTCGTTGCAAGTAATGAGCATTGCCGGAAGGATCGACTCTTGGACCCACCCTGGGTCCATGGACCTACCACCAAGCCCTTGGACCCACCCTGGGTCCATGGACCTACCACCAACCCTCTTTGTCTTTAAATGCTTTAGTGAGGTGGTCTTTGTGAGTGTACTGAAGTTCCATTGTGTTGCAACTACTGAGCATTGCCGGAAAGGTCGACTCTTGGACCCACCCTGGGTCCATGGACCTACCACCAAGCCCTTGGACCCACCCTGGGTCCATGGACCTACCAGCAACCCTCTTTGTCTTTAAATGCTCTAATGAGGTGGTCTGTGCCCGGAGGCACAGCATGAGCCGATATGTCTATGCGTCTGTGTGTGTCATCGGGAGTAATCTGGGATTGGCACGATGACAGTGAAATTGGGCTTGAAATCACGATGAGAATGAGTACCAGATGTCCGGGGTATGATAGTATGACACTATGACACTATGACACTATGACACTATAGTAGTATGACAGTACTGTGGGGTGGTCATCGTGGCACTCAGTCAGACCCTCGAAGAATGGTCAGATTCGCATCGGGATCGGAAAGACAATGAAATCGAATATCAGATGTCGGGGCTATGACAGTATGACAGTATGACACTATGACAGTATGACAGTACAGTAGTATGACAGTACTGTGTGGCAGTCATCGTGTCAGTCTGTCGATGTAACATCTGAATCGAGAATGACGAATCGGAATTAGAAATGAGATCGGATCGGGAATTGAACGTTGAGCCGTGGTGTGACA
>LGRX02034048.1:0-42696 GCA_001247695.2 Cymbomonas tetramitiformis
GTCAGCATCGCATTTGTGGCGTCCCTTGGGGGAGAATCTGGGAAGCGGGAGGTGTGTTAGAATTCGAGGGTCTGTTTTCACAAAAGCAAGCGTAAACTTTCATTCACAAAAGATATACCACTTCGCAGCTTGAAACGCCGCGAACTTAAGCGCCCAGTCATTATTGATTGGGCAGTCTAAGTGAAAGTTCACTAAACAGAGTCCTACGTGTCACTGTCGTGTTCATACCGACCGCAGTGACACGCCTGGGTACCGATGAACTTATTACGCACTTGCCGATGGTCATCAATGATCTGACGGCCACGATTAGTTCAGTAGATCTACAGATCTAGATCTAAGGGTTCCACAGGGTTTCTTTAGGGTTTCTTCAGGGTTTGAGCATCCTGACTACTGTAGAAGGTCTAGATAGTCATGCTTTACACCAAACTGATCAGCAGGCACTTGCAGATTCCAATACCCCTTCTAAAGGGTGACTGTCTAGTTGTCCTACTGCCAGTTCTTGGGAATGGTGCCCCTTCAGTCAGCAACACCCAGTTCTTGGGATGGTGCCCCTCCAGCTCCAGTTTATGGGGATGGTGCCCCTCCAGCTCCAGTTTATGGGGATAGTGCCCCTTCAGTCCTCAGTCTTCAGAGTTGGAGTTCTGCAACTTCATGATGCCCAGCCTTTCCCTGTGTGTAAGAAATGCTGGTAGGGGAAGAGGTTTGGTGAAGATGTCAGCTGTGTTGTCCGCTGAGGCGACATACATGGCTTCCACCATCTTGGACTTCACCAGCTCTCGGATGTACATGTTCCCTCACCTCAATGTGCTTGGATCTGTTATTGTTGACATAGTCAGATGCCAAATGAATGGCCCCCTGGTTGTCACAGTACATCTGTACCGGGGTGCAGATGTCCACCAGGTCGGTCAGCACGTTAATGATGTACTTGACCTCCCTAGCCCCTTCAGACATGGCGATGATCTCAGCCTCCGTAGTTGACAGCGACACACATCTCTGCATGATGGAGGAGAAGATCAGTAAGCTGCCACATAGGTAGATTGCAATGCCAGATGTGGATCTCCTCGTGGTTTTGCACCCAGCATAATCAGCGTCGGTATATATGCATAGTGGTAGTGCTCCACTGGCCAGACCCAACCCCCTTGGCACAGAGGAGGTTGTCCGCAACACCAGCTCGTGGCCCATAGTAGGAAAACAGTAAACTCTCATGCAGTGTTAATCACAGAGAGGCAAAAAGTACAAATTCTGACTGTATGACAGTATGATAGTATGACTGTATGACTGTATGACTGTGCTGACAGAGTACAGTACCATGTGTAGATGTGGACAGAGTAATGATGACAATGAGTCTGCAAGAGACAGAAGATCAATTCAAAATGTACACAGTATCTGTCACAGAACACAAGAGTACAAGTACGAGTACAGTAGAAGCTATGACTGAGTAACAGTAAGCTTAGATAGAGAACACACGTGTGATGATATAAAGCACTGACTGTAACTCACAAAACACTTTTCAGATTTATAAGATTCAACTGTGTGTGTGTGTGTGAGTTCGTACACATTCAACTAATGTTATGCATGAGTATGCACACTAAGTAGAAGTTGATTATCCTAGGTTATGGGCCTGGTATAGGTGTGAGGTAGTTCAGAGATAGTCGTCATGACTGACGCGGGGGTGAAGTATCCCACGCGGGAATCACAGCTTCAGGACTTGGTAGAGCAGCAGGCAACTTTCATGAAGACAATGGCAGAGACAATTAAGGTGTTGAGTGCCGAGAAGAAAGAGCCTGCGAAAACATCAGATCATGAAGAGGCTAAGTTGGGTGTCATTAGCCCTGCCAACGCACAGAAGACAGTTCAGTGCGTGGTGAAGTTATTGGGTACGGCGAAGTACACGGGAACTGAAAGGAATCAGTACGAATCCTGGGTTCAGTTTAAGACACAGTTAGAGTCAGCAGTGACGTTTTATCCTGACTTGCTAGAACTGGTGTGCGACTATCCAGTCTCAGATTTAGCAGATATCAAAGGACTGAACTCGTTTGCTCCTAAATCGAGTGGTAAATCGACTGCAGAGGACAAGCCTTCATCACAGGCAGGAGATATGCGTTCATCACGGGCTGACTATGGCGACAATGACGCGGAGGACGGAGACTTTGCAGACGGCGACAACTTCATTACTGTGCCTGGTTCTGCCAGTGTCGCAAGTACGGTTTTATCAGCAATTTTGAAGCAGGTCACAACCGGGGACGCCTTTGACGTGGTACGACGTTGTGGCAATGACGGTTTGAAGGCGTTCAGGAAGCTGAAATTCAGAGTGGAGCCGCAGCTGTTTGGGCAACTCGTTGGTTCAATGAAGAAGCCGTGCAAGCTGACTGTGAACGTGAATGAGGACCCTGTGAAGCAGCTGGGGTACTTTGGAGACGTAATGAGCTCTGTGGCTAACTACGGCGGCGCGAGGCTTGACCCTACGACGGTGGAGGTGCTGGTGACTGCAATGGCTGTGGCCGCTATGCCTATTGAGTATTCGCAGGTGGTTGCTGATATGAGCAAGGAACGTCGTCCTTCTTTTGATATGCTCGTACAGAGGTCCGAGTATTTTTTCGTGAACGTGGTGCAGCAATCTTTGGTTCCTTCGTCGAGTATAGTGGGGGCTACTGTGGACGGTGAGACTGTTGCTGTTGCGAGAGCGCTGGTTGCGGACAGGCGGAGACAGGGCGAGGAGAAGAAGGTGAATGACGGGAAGAAACTGATATGTCCTACGTGCTCTGGCGTCCACTCTGCCGAAAAATGCTGGATAGTGAACCCGGAGGGTATGGAGGAGTTTATCAAGCTTAATCCTGCTAAGGAAAGGGCGGTTCGTGAGAACTATGCGCGCAGACTCAAGAAAATCGCAGCGAAGAAGGCACCTGACGCAGCAGCAGCGACGGTGGAGGTGGCGACTTCATCCAGTTCCGCGCGGCCGCGTCGTACAGAGGCTTCTGAGGGGGAGCTGTGGAACTTGGAGAATCACGAGGAAGTTCATGTAGCCTGTCCCGTGGTTGTTACTGTCGCAAACCAGAAGGTGGTGTACACAGGCGAGGTGTTGGAGGACACCTGGGTGTACGGTGTGTTTAATCGCGACAAGGAGGACGACGCACAAGTGCAAAATGAGTACTACGAGGACTCTGTACAGGCTCCAGGAGGAGACCTGTGTGCAATGACTGTGGTGGACTCAGACAGGGAGCTGTACTTTGATAGTATGGCGACGAAGTCCATTTTTAATGACCTGTCTATGTTTGACGGCGCACAGGTGAACGAGTCAGCAGCCGTGTCCTTCAAGGTCATGGCTGGCGAAGTGACCACGTCTCGAGGAGGAGGTCGAGGGAGTATCACCTTGTGGAATCGGCTGACGAAGAAGGCAGACGTGCTGAAGGTGGAGGCGCAGTACGTGCCGGAGTCGCCTTTCAATCTGGTATCCGCGGTGAGCTTGGAGGACAAGTTTGGTCTGTATGCTCAATTTGGAGACCGTGTACTGCGTGACAAGAAGAACTTGTGCGAGTACGACGTGTGCAGAAAGGGGAACGTGTATGTCTTACCTGAGGTCATCGTGGAGGCTGCGCTGCCGGGGGTGGAGTGCGACGAGAAGGAGAACTGTCCGGTGAGGGACAAGTTTAACTGGAAGTTCACCGAGTTCAAGAAGTGGAATGAGGAGAAGGGGCCCTTTCATCTAGATATATGTGCTGACGAGCACAGTCGACAGGTGAACGAGTACTATTCCTTGGTGAACTCGGTCTTTCTTCATTGTCTGACGGGACGCAGCTTCTGGGGCAATCCGCCGTACGACGACGCCATCATTGAGAGGCTGCTGACGAAGGTTCTCATGGACTTTCCGAAGGACCCTGTGAACACGAAGTTTCTGCTCGTTTTGCCGTACAAGCCAAACGCTGCCTGGTGGAGTTTGACGACTAAATTTGAGGAGCTGCACATCTATTCTAAGGGCAGCGTTATATTCTCTGCGAGGACTGATCAGTGTTACAACGTCTCTGAACTAGTGGAGTCTGAGCCCGGTCGCGTGTTCATTCAAGGGACCCCGTGGCTTGTGGTCGTACTGTATCTTGATCAATTTGTGGTTCCGAGGGTGGACGCGAGAGTGGTTGCGCACATCAGGCTGGGCCACGCTTGGGACAAGCACGTGGAGGTAATGGACCTGCAGGGGGTGGACCTCGGAGTGAATTCTGAGGAGTTGCGGAGTGGCAGTGTACTGAGCTGCTCTGTGAGGTGCATGGCGTGTCAGGTGGCGGCGCCGAAGAGGCCATCGCAGACGACAGACAGGGGAAGGGTCCTGAAGTCTGTTCGGAAGGTGGTGGAGAAGCGGCAGGCCTCTGTCAAGATGGGACAGCTGACTTTCACCGATCATGGTGGACCGTTCGTGACGTCTACCAAAGGTTATCGTGGGTACACTATTCACGTGGATGACTACTCAGACGTGTGTCATTTCTATGTCTGGAAGCAGAAGTTGGAGTATGTGGACGCTCTGGAGGACTACCGTAAGATGGTGAAGGCGACTGGCCGTGTGTTCCTTGAGGAGGACACCAGTGTTGAGCAGGTGGTGTACGACTTGGACGTGCTGGTATTGCACTCGGACAATGACTCGACCATCGTGTCTGGGAAGGCGAAGAAGTACTGTGAGGACAATGCCATCGTGCAGAGGACAACGTCACCGTACTTACATGAGAACAATGCCAGGGCGGAGACTATGAACAACAATTTGCAGACGAAGGCTAGAGCTATGCTGGCGACAGCTGGTTTGCCTGCGACTATGTGGCCTTTGGCTATGAGACACGCTGTATATCGGATCAATCGACTTTGCAAGGCTCGGCTGGGCATGAAGTCTAGTTTGCAAGTGCTGAACCAGAAGTACGATCTGTTTGAATAGCGTGTGTTCGGGTGTCGAGCTTACGCGTTCATCGACGCCAGCCTGCGCTCGAAACTGGTTGATCGGGCTACTCCTTTGATCTACGTGGGACACGAGGAGCAATCAACGGCTCATCTGCTGTACAGCCCAGACAAGGAGAAGGTGGTCAGAAGTGGGATGGTTCGGTTCGACGAGCGCGTTGATCAGTATGGACAGCTGGTGATGTCTTGGGATCCCTCTATGCTGACACCGTTGAGATCGTTATATGACTGTGAGTCTCTCGACGGAAACTTCGTGTCAGCTTTTGTGGGCACAACAACAATTATATTGGATCTGCGTGCCTACGTGGTACAGAAGGGTGACGAGTTCACTGGTGTCGTGAAGTTGAACAGTGCTGGGGGTGGATCATTTTGGACGCCGGTGAGTGCGTTTCTGGAAGCACGGGTGGAGCATCTTGCGTTGCTTTTTGAGTATTGTGCGCAGTGTACAGTGAACTCATTCTATCCGTTGTTTGAGAAGGTGACAGTGCAGAGGTCAGGAGGAGCTGAATGGGAGGCAGCAGTGGTGTGTGCTACGGCACGGGAGGACCATGTGTTGCCGTACCAGGTGATATTGGAGCGTCATGCTGGAGTGAGGGGCTCGGCAATCGATGTGGGTGAGGCCCACGTGAGGTTTGAGACCCGTCATGTCGCTCTGGTGGCTCAGGAGGAGAAAGTGACGGGGTTGCCAATGGGGGTGACGGAGCCGAAAGGATGGGTTCAGTTGGTGAATGGACCAGACTCAGTGCAGTGGCAGGAGTCGGACAAAAAGGAGGAGTGCGCTCTTATCGACGTGAAGAAAGCTATCTTGCCGGTGGAGACGGTACCTGCTGGTGAGAAGGTCATGCGCATGACGGCCGTGTACAAGGCGAAGCTGGACTCTGCAGGGCAGCTGACCGAGAGGAAGACCGGGTGGGTGGTATGTGGCAACGGTCAGCAGCATGGAGTGCACTATGAGGACGTGTATGCACCGTGCACTCAGCTGTCAACCTTGAGAATTCTTATTCAGCTCAGTTTGGTGTTGGGACTATTGGCCTTTGCCATGGACGTTATCACGTGCTTTCTGAATGGTCAGCTGGACGTGGACGTTCCTTTGTATGTCAGCTGGCCTAATGCACGGACAATTCGAGGAGTGCGGTACGGAATGCTGCAGAAGAGTGTGTACGGCTTGAAGCAGGCACCGCGCATCTGGTACAAGACGAGCAAAGAGTTCCTGCTTGCTTATGACCACAGGTTACGGGTGTCAAACATTGACCCGTGTCTGTTTTACATCTGGCAGCCTGGTACACTGGTGGTATTTGTGTATGTGCACGTGGACGACTACACTGTATTCACTTCTTCAGTGGAGTGGAAGGTGGAATTTTTCAGAGAATTCAGTGCGAAATGGCCCAGTAAGGACAAAGGACCACTGGTGGAGTTGCTGGGCATGAGTATGACTTTCAGTGACTATGGTCTGGTCAGAGAGTGTCAAATCAGTCAGGTTGGGCTGATACAGCGCATGCTGGAGAGGTACTCTATGCAGGACTGTAATCCGTGTATGACACCAATGGAGCCCAGACTGTCTCTGATGCCTGTGGACTCGGAGGAGAAGTTGGAGAAGCTTCCCTATGTTAATCTGGTGATGGAATTGATGTGGCTGGCGCGGTGCTCACGGCCTGATATTCTGACAGCGGTCTGTTATTTGGCCAGGTTCTCTCACTGCTACGGGCAGGAGCATTGGCAGCATTTGAAGCGTGTGCTGAGATATTTGAAGGGAACTATTCATGTGTGCTTGACTATGCAGTGCAGTTCGCCAACGTCATTGAATGCAGAACTGGTAGTAACAGCTTATACAGATGCAGACCACGCAGCAGACAAAGTGACCAGACGCTCTGTTACAGGTTCACTGGTGCGACTGAATGGAAGTACTGTCATGTATTCGTCGAAATTGCAGAAGACAGTTGCAGTGAGCACAACAGAGGCAGAATTGATAGCGTTGTCAGAATGTGCACGGGACGTTGAGTATGTTGTGAATCTGCTGACTGAGTTTTCACCTGTCAAGTTGCCTGTTACAATTCATGGAGACAATCATGCTTCGGTGGCACAGGCAGAGAATGTTCTGAACAATGCAGCAACACGTCATGTGGCAGTGAGAAATCGATATGTGGCAAAGTTGGTAGAGCTGGGTAGAATTGTCATTGCTAAAGTGCCTACGCAGGAGAATTTGGCAGACTTCTTTACAAAAAGCCTGGCTTTGGAACGTTTTCGAGTACTCAGTGCTGTGGTGCTGAGATATTTTCAAAGGCATTGAGTAAGGAGGAGTAGGAAAACAGTAAACTCTCATGCAGTGTAAATCACAGCGAGGCAAAAAGTACAAATTCTGACAGTATGACAGTATGACAGTATGACTGTGCTGACAGAGTACAGTACTATGTGTAGATGTGGACAGAGTAATGATGACAATGAGTCTGCAAGAGACAGAAGATCAATTCAAAATGTCTGTCACAGAACACAAGAGTAGAAGTACGAGTACAGTAGAAGCTATGACTGAGTAACAGTAAGCTTAGATAGAGAACACACGTGTGATGATATAAAGCACTGACTGTAACTCACAAAACACTTTTTCAGATTTATAAGATTCAACTGTGTGTGTGTGTGTGAGTTCGTACACATTCTACTAATGCTATGCCTGAGTATGCAAACTAAGTAGAAGTTGATTAACCTAGGGGTTGCAGTGATGTGTGTTGCCATAGACAAATAAACATGACACGCGATAATGTGGTACATATGCAGCCAAGTGGCGAAGCTGCAGTCATGTGTGGTGCATATGCAGCCAAAGTGGCATAAAGAGAGCTTGTAGCCTGTGTGGTGAATGCCAATGCAGCCAAGTAGGCGCGCGAGCTGCGGTCATGTGGGTGCATATGCAGCAAATCGGGCGCAAGCTGCAGTCATGTGGTGAATATGCAGCCAAACGAGGCGCAAGCTGCAGGCCTGTGCGGAGGAAATGCAACCAAGTGGCGCGAGCTGCAGTCATGTGTGGTGCATATGCAGCCAAACGGCGCAAGCTGCAGGCCTGTGCAGACGAAATGCAGCCAAGTGGCGCGGGATGCACTCATGTGTGGTGCATATGCAGCCGAGTTGCGCGGGCTGCAGTCATCTGTGGTGCATATGCAGCCAAACGGTGTGAGCTGCAGTCATGTGTTGTGCATATGCAGCCAAGTGGCGCGAGCTGCAGTCATGTGTGATACATATGCAGCCAAGTGGCGCGAGCTGCAGTCATTTGTGGTGAATATGCAGCCAAACGGCGCGAGCTGCAGTCATGTGTTGTGCATATGCAGCCAAGTGGCGCGAGCTGCAGTCATGTGTTGTGCATATGCAGCCAAACGGCCCGAGCTGCAGCGATGTGCGATGCATATGCAGCCAAACGGCGCAAGCTGCAGGCCTGTGCGGAGGAAATGCAGCCAAGTGGCGCGAGCTGCAGTGATGTGCGGTGCATATGCAGCCAAGTGGCGCGAGCTGCAGTCATGTGTGGTGAATATGCAGCCAAGTGGCATGAGCTTGTAGCCCTGTGTGGTGAAGATGCCAATGCAGCCAAGTGGGCGCGAGCTGCAGTCATGTGTGGAAAGATGCAACAAACGGCGCAATAGAATATAAGTTGTGCATATGCAGCCAAGTGGCGCGCGAGCTGCAGCTTATGGTGCATACGCAGCCAAACGGCGCGAGCTGCAATATGTGTGGCACGTATGCTGCCAAGTGGGCGCGAGCTGCAGTCATGTGTGGTGCATATGCAGCCAAGTGGCGCGAGCTGCAGTCGTGGGTGATGCATATGCAGCCAAGTGGCGCGAGTTGCAGGCCTGTGCGGTAAACTTTGAAGCATGCAAAAAGGCACATTTATCGTCGGGTGGCAGCGTCCACACGACCTGCGTGGCCACCGAGTGCCTTACCAAGTTTCGAGTTTTTTCCTCTTTAGCAGAGATGCAAAACCATTTCCGCATGGTAATGCAACAGAAGGCTAAGCACGCGGAAAACGTGCTCAATAACATCAGCCACGCAACGTTTCCGTCGTCTTCTCCATCGCGGTTTGAGGTGTTGGTGGAATTAGACGATGGTTTGGGAGGATTGGTCTTTGTTGGCGAGGATGTCGGTGAGGTTTGGGAGGTGGGACTAGAAGACGCGTCGGAGGAGGCGATGCGAGCGGCGGTTGGGATGAGGGTGGGACTAGAAGATGGATTGGGGGAGGCAGCGGAAGTGAGGGTTGTGCGGAGGGCGCGACTAGAAGACGGGATGGGAGTGGTGGTTGGTGTGAGAATTGGGGTGAGTGTAGGAGTGAGGGTGAGATCGAAAACGGAGGTGTTAATGACGGTAGGCGCGAGGGTGAGATCGAAGGAAGGGCTAGTGGTGGAGTTGAGAGGATGTCGCGAGGTTGGGATTGTGGAAGTGAGGGCACTATGCTGTAAGCCAGCTAGCGGAGACTTTGTCGCTGTCCCTGTCACCTTGGGAAGCACAATCACTGGGGAGCAACGAGGTGCTGGATTGTCAAAGCAACTGAAATTGGCACGGTTCCACTTAGAGCTGTTTAATGCACCTCAAACCGATGATAAATTTGTGCCCTTGGATCAGCGCGCGGCCAAAGCACGCGCGGGACCCAAAGGACAGCAAGCAAAATATCTCAGGAATGTAGAATTGCTCTCAGCACATCATTAGATCATGGTAACGAAGCCAGAACGGCTCAAGGGTGGCCTCAGCGCCTCGACACCCCCAAAACGCTCGCGGTGGCCTCAGCGCCTCGACACCCCCAAAACGCTCGCGGTGGCCTCAGCGCCTCGACACCCCCAAAACGCTCGCGGTGGCCTCAGCGCCTCAACGTCCCCAGGACGCTCGCGATCGTGTTAGCTTTCTAAAGCTCACGTTTGCGACCTGAGTGGGATGCTTGTATTGATAATTTGTAAATCCAAACGCTAAAGTATTTGAGGTTCCAGGCACTGACTTGACAAAGCCCTGGTACCAAACGGAAAAACACGCGGAAGGCGCGCAGAGGCCTTGCCACCAAAGAGAAGGCTGCAGTTGCCTGGAAGACAAGGAGCTCGCCTTCGAGGAGTTTGCTGTAAGTGCGACCCTATTTTCATCCGACAAATATGGAAAAAATACCACGACACCGACGGGGGCGAGAGCTTACCGTGAAGCCAGAGCGTTGTGAATAAAGCTGCCAGCCCCAAACACGGTTGCGCTCAGCCTTTGTGAAGAAACAAGAGAAAGATATTACGGCTTTGCAAAGCTTGAAAATGTGAAGAATATGCCCAGAATACTCCGAAGATAGCTTGCAGCAATACCGAATCAAGTATTGGAACAAGACCGAGGAAGTCCAAGGAGCTTCCAGGACTTAAAAATTGAGGCAAACCTAAAGCAGACCTCCTACAATAACCAAGTCGGCTATACGCACCTATTTTTCTTGTACGATCCCGCATCCACATCGAATTCACTTTGTCTAGATAGGATGGAAGCTTATGATTAGGTCTGAGGTACGAATCAAACTCCGTGAGTTTCGGACGTCATACATAACGTGCATCCCAGTGAGGAGGTCCCACTGCATACATCACCAAGGAAAATGGATTTCTATTCTGAATATCTGGCCTTTGACATCACCCAGCGTTCCGAATTTATTGTGCTTCGGGGAACAAAAATATCGCAAGAGAGTGTCTGGGCTCGGTGGATCCACAGAGTCAGCGGCCCAATACTAATTGTGGGGAAACGAAATAGGCGGTTTCATGGAGCAGAAGCCTATGTTGAAGGCGAGCTGTTCGAATACGACGTTACCATCGCGAAGAGGTGCAGTGTAGGAATTCAAAGAGTTTTGTGACGGCAGCGAACTCTGATCGAGGTCAAGCCAAACGGCAGTCTCAAAGAGAACCGTGCACTTGCTGTTTAGTCATCTGCAAGCAAATCATGCGCGCACTGAATATGGCGGCTAGATTTCGAACGATACCGGTTTCAGGGCATACACTGATAGTTACAAATTGGTGGAACAGATACAGTAGAGGGGTTCGTGGTTTCTATCGTATGCCAGGTTTATTACTGGGTGCACGCGTTCACCCGTCACACGACAGAGCTCTCGTCTGTAAAAGGGTTTAGTTAGACAAAACAGTGAAGAACTCTCAGTCGAGTGGCGCATTACTAGGTATCGAGATAATTTCACATTATCGATGATGAGGGAAAGAGCCTGAGACCGCTACCGTATTTGCTATTTATACAAATTTACAATGACTGTTGTCGCAGTCGCTGTCGCTCGCTCGTCATCGACAACCAATGGTTTTTGCCATTTGTGCACTTACAAAAGAATGGCATCCTTGAACTGGCATGTTCTGATTGGTTTTTCCGATAGTGGCAAGTGGGGGTGATTCTATGGATTGGTGTCACGTCACGCGAAAGTGTGTCGTCTGACTAATTGTTTGATCGCAGCACGCTGATTGGCTAGGACGATGTAGGTCGACGTAGGTCGACGGGCATGTCAGGACCATGTCACGCTCCCGCAAACCTGAGTTTTTGGAGTCGACGAGTTGTCGCTCGCTCGTCATCGACAACCAATGGGTGATTTGCCATTTGTGCACTTACAAAAGTCGTATTGCAATGGCATCTTTGAGCTGGCATGTTCTGATTGGCTTTCCCGATAGTGGGTGCACATGGTAAGGGCCCTGCCAAAAAGCGGCAGGTAGGAAGGATGGTGTTCCCTCCCCAACCTCTCTGTCTTGTTTATCGCGTCGAGGTTCCGGAACACACTCTGCAAACCGATGTACACGGTAGCAAACCTGGTGGCTCCAGGCTGCGTGAGTATGGTTTCACTGACAGCTTTGAACTCCGATAAAACGTGGCTGTGCAGCCTGACGAACTTACGGACGGCATGGGCCTGAGAGATCAACTCTTTGAAGAAAGGAACTTGTTTCACAAAGTGCTCTAGCTCGAGATCGGAGACATGAGTCTCGCAGGGACCTACAACCACCCAAGGACAAGCTGCCTCGATCAGGGGCCAAGAACCCCTTGTCGCGTTGTCCATGAGGACCTGTACCACTGACTGTGGATCTTCAAGCGAGTAGATGTAGTCGATTGTCAGGGTCATGACCGATGACATATGTGTCATACATGTCATACGTGTCATACATGTCATACCATGTCATGTCATGTCGAGTCATGTCATATATTATAATGACAGTCGTCAGTACGGTCGACTATGACTGTACATGTCGTCAGATGATAAGTCACGTCATTTGTCATTATTCAAGGAAAGACTTGAATGACACCTGTCATCGAGAGTTCGTACGTCGAACTCGAAGATGGCAAAGCAAGATACATCTTGAAGTAACAAACAAGAACCATCTTTGCTTTAAGCATGTGCGGAACACGCATGCGCAGTATTATGGAGCGAACGTATTATTCGTTCTGACGATACTGGTCGTTCAACCAACGTCTCGGGTTCACAACCCAATGGCGGTACCATCTATGCGATGGGAGACGTATGGTATAGATGAGGAAGCGTTGTGCTTCAGCAGTATCTTCTCACAGAAGTCACTGCACTCATCCCGCTATTATCTTACGCTTGTGTTGCCGTTCTACAACGCAGCGTTTATTTGTATTTTATATCATATACTAAGGGCTCGCATATCAGCCCGTATCAGATGGTATTCTACTCGTCAAGGCGAGAACGAGAACTCTAGTGTGAGTGCAGCGTAGATATCAAAAATTTTGTATATGCAGGTTGCGGAGCGTGAGCAATAATTGGCGTCGTGTCCGCACGAACATTGATATACTGCATATACTGACCGCTGTATAAGCGAAGATAGTGCGCGAGGAGATATTGACATATCTGCATTCGCAGATCGCCTACAATAGCTGATCGCACATATACTGCACGACAAGGTGTGCATACGGCATACATGCGCGCAGCGATGAGATGTACGCGCATATATGATTCGCAGATGTACATAAATTCGCAAATGAGACGCGGAGGCAGAATCATCAGCGGAATCATTATCCGCGCGGAAATCATCAGCGCGCACTATTACAATTTTCGAGATCGCATCAAATCGCTTATTGTACGGCTATCATATATGTCGATGCGCGAGAGACTGATTCGCAGTTGACAGCATGCGCGTCAATTACATGCACGCGCATGGATGATTCGCATTTGAAAATTGTTCAGAATGAGATACGGCATAGCAATCATCGACGGATTTATGATCCGCGCATAAGTCAGCATACGTCAGCGCTCGTATCATGCGCTGAAAAATGGCGACGATATATGCTTTTCATCAGCAGCGCGCCCGATTGCATAAATTCATTTGCAGCGTGCTACGACCATCTTGCAATTTTACGATGATGATGTCAAAATGTTGCTATGATCATCTGTACATTACATACTCGCGTCAAAATACTCTGCAAAACAACTGTATAACTCGCAGGGATATTTTGGATGGATGCATGATGGACATCTGATTATTATACTGCAGCATTTCACACCATATATTGATGACCGCAGAAATATTCAAATTGTCAGCATTTTCATGCTTATTTGCAATATAGTGTGCAAGAGATGTTTATCTGAACTTGCAGTATATGCAGCACACATTAACATGCACACACTAACTTGCAGCACACACTAACATGCAACATTTGAGTATATGCAGCATTACATCATGTATATATTCTATACTGAGTGACTGCAATATTGTAAGTTGTGCATGCATCATGTTAGCAGATGTTATGTATAAACCAGCTTGATCACGATAGCAGCTGGAATAAATGGCATCATATCAAAATGCATCAGACATGCACAAAAACATACCTGCTGTGCATGTTAACTATATTCGAACCCATATAGTGTAAGGTGCCTATTCAGTGGTCTTAACACAATAATTAGCTCGTTATGTCCCGGTGGAGTCGAGATACTCTTCGGACCACATATCGTTCTATTGTGGATCACTGAAAGGATTGCTCACCGGAACTATATGTGAAATAGACCAGCAACTCATTATTGTGAATGAGATTATCTCGGAATTACAATAACCCCTAACCTAATATATATCATGCTAGATTCATTCAGTACATGGTATGCTGATTATCATCCTGCATGATAAACTGTCTGGGAATATTGTAATATCCAGAACTTATCTTCCTGTAAGTGTGTAAAAGTGAACACACACACACACACACTGGCAAGAAGTACTAATCAATAAGTACTATACATGCACACACACATGCATTACTGTATGTATTAATATTCACTGACTCATAGTGAATTGACCAACTTTAATATCTATCATGTATATGATAATATGGATAACACTCCACAAACACATGTGCGTGTGGAGTGTCAGTGATGGCGATAGATATGGGAACAGAATAATCCAACATGCTGTAGGGCTGGATGGAGAAATCTCCAGACCCGAAGGCATTATACAATGCTCAAATAAGCAGCTGGTCACTGCTGAGCATTGTCCATTCGTCTCACATATCATCGCTGGAGCAACAACAACAAGTACATTGCATTATGACAATTGATTCAGAATTGATCAGTTCAAATTGCATGTACACTCTCAGATCAGTAACTATATATTGAACTGACAGGAGTTGTTGAGGACAAGCACACACATATATATGTGTTGTGTCAAACTGCTTTGATTATATAATCAAACTATGTCCTGATATGTTTAAAATAAGAGATATCATTTTGATAAATCTTAGAGCACAGTCATATGCTCAAAACATATCATAGATTGATAAATTATCACTAAAGTGGATAATCCGCTTATAGTTGGTAAATCTAAATATCATCAGGAAGTACATTTACTTCCATGGGTTTCAATCAGTAAAACCCATAAATATGATCAACCTCAGATGTTGATATGCAGAATAATTCACTTTTATGCCATGAAATTTGTCATGTGCAAAGGTGAAGTAATATGCAGTGCTTCTGTACTTTGCAGTCCACACACACACACAGAGATATGTATATATATATATCAAGCCGAAAAACGGCCAAAATAGGTAAAATCCGTTTGCGATAGATTTGAAAATTTAAAATCGGACCCTATTTTATTTGATAATATGATTTTATACCTATTGAGGTATGAGAAAATCATAATGACAATAGTCATATCTCGTGTAACACCCTAGATAGCAGGTGTTGAATATGTAGGGGTATACATATTGGCTGTAACGAAATGCGTCAAAATGTTGTACGCATGATTTAAAAATGAAAATTTGGGATTGATTTTTTTTGCTAATATGAATATTTAGCTATCAATAAACAATCCCTGATTTATGCAGCATGTGCAACACCCTGTAACACCCTAAATATTGAATGTGTGTGTCAGGGGTGTAACATACCTACCGAAAACCACGTAACATTCAGTGTGGTATTAAATGCAGTTTTGCTTAAAAATGTTTGCCAAATATTTATACTGCTTTATTTTTACCTATTTTAGGGTTACTGATACCATGTAACACCCTAATCACATTATTGGGAATATGGGCCACTGTAACCTAACATGCCCTAAATTGCCACTAAATATTCGATAAACTTCGTGTGTGACATAAATATATCATGCTGTAATCAGCACAAACATGATGATATTTCGGGCAACAACCCAAGAACTGTTGGGCAACAACCCTAAAAGCTGCTTCCTACAAGGATTGCAAGCTATAAGCTATAAGTGCAAGCTATATTCTATAAGTTGTAAGCTATACGCTATGAAATATATAAGCAACTGACTGCCTATATGTTCACACTTCCTCAAGGGGGGGAAACGGTGGATAGGATTACACACATATCCATTTCATATTCCGATCTGGTGATTTCTGATGGATTGCTTTTGATAAAATCACTGCATCCACAAGTAACGTTGAAATCTGTACAACGTTAAATCCACCTTCCACCATCACCAACAAAGTGTAAACTCGGATGGGAAATTATATCCCAATGACTATAAGTTGACTCTTGCTCAGCATTTACATTCTCGAGTAAGTTTGGAATGCTGAACTATATACATAACATATAACCTGATACCATGCTTAATTGCATATCCTGGATCAGAAGATGATAGTTATATAATGTATATATATATCCCACCTGATACACTTTGGCACTATAGCTGTACATAAGAGTGGGAAGGACAAGTGCATCGCTGTAAGACTGGTTGATATAGTCCCAGTGCTGAAGGCAGAATTTGGCACCCGAATAACAGCTGATAACTGTTGGTGACCACCATGCAAGACCTTCTAAGCGTAACTCCTTTGTCCTAAGATGCAAATGAATTGTTCATAATATGTTGACATCACATAAAAGCATTCTGATAAAAACCCTATATATCCATGTGAGTTGTCATTACTACAAATGACATGGGTTTCGAATCGTCGAAATGAGTATAACTCCGATGAATTCATTAGTACAGAATAAGCTGTTGAGATTGTTCCTCCGGCTGGGTTGCAATCATTTACAATCCCTGTACATTCCGGTGACAAAATATTGCACTGGACTGATCACCACATTTGGTATAATCTGTGATATATAAGTCACCAGAGAAAGCATTGCAATCAGCACAATGCTGTCTAGACTCACAAAGATGAGTAACAGATATTCTCAGATGTAATAAATAGAGGCACAAAGTGACCTACGCTAAAATCGCGTATGCTCGGGCACTGTATTGTGACCTGCGCTAAGATCGTGTATGCATGGACACAACATGACTCGTGCCAATGACGTGGACATATTTTATGCGACGACATCACATCTGAAATCAATAAATCACTCAGAGAGAAGGTGTTGACATCAGTATAGCACCATTATATATATAGTCATGAGGATTTTAAAGAAGACACAGTCTCTCCGATATTGACAAACATGGTACACATATTACCATGCTCTCTGATTATATATTGATATCCCACGGCATACGATGATGGTAATAGCAAGCCACTTCGCCGCTGGAGGGTAGTGTTGTATATATACAGCACATGCTTGGGCACTATATGACCCACGTTGATGACGTGGATTCGGGCTGCATCCCAATAACTGCAATGCACCTTCGGTGCAATGGGCTGCAACCCGAGAACTGCTATCCAGCTTCATAGAAAGCTTCCACGTCATCACATAGAGGTCGGACCTCTGTTGTATTTGAACGGCGCTTGACAACCGCCTAGCAATACACTTCCTTGAGGGGGGAAGATGATAAGCTAGAAATACAACTAAAAACCAAATAAATAATAAAGACAAATAATAAAACAAATATAAGTTGCATCATTGTTTTTGTTTTGGTAAGCCTGACTATATATAGTCAAACCATGCAGAACTCCATGAAGTTGACACATATATGTATCAAACATTTCTAAGGTCATCAGCCATGACATACATATGAGCTTGATTTTGAAGACCTAGACATTGTATACATCCAGTCTAACATGTATCCAAACAAGAATTGTATATTGACACGGTGCAAGCACTATAGCCTCTGCCACCGATGATCATTGAAAAGGGCAACCATTCTTGATATTTCATACATATCATCTGATTGTATCATTAAAGGTGTCAAGAGTACTCAATGCAATATGCAGGCTACGGCCTTAGTACAACACCTGGAAAGGTCAAAGCCACTGAGCTAACCAATGCAGCATAAATGCTAGCTGCCTTGAAGGCTATACAATAAGCCTATTGCCCTTATGTCTTGATATGTATCCGTGTATTGGCATCTCTTTGAGGTAATTATGCCTACTGAATGAGCCATACCAACCATCTTATCTTCATTGATCATTACATATCTGATCATATCGCCATTGAGCAATGCCTATTCTGTGAGATTATATATCACGAGGCATTTCATTAGTGCACATTAAACAATTGTAGTGCAGCAAAGATCATCAGCTCTTTATCATACCAAAAGGTAGAGTTGTTGTCAAAAGTATTGATTTTTCAGACACCATTTCTCAGAGGTCTATTCATCATGAAAGACAGAGTCTGTGCAATCATGGCTATTCAGCCTCCGACATAGCTAACATAGCTATTTAGCTTATGACCCAACCGTTGTTAAGCAGCCTCCACGCTATATGGCTGAAAGATGGCAAGCAATCTCTTCGGTCATTCTTGGGCATAGAGCAATCAAGCACAGCCAATCCAGGATGTTTATCCCAAAATTCTCTAAGAATTACTCATATTTTCCATGTGTCATATCAAAACATCCAATACCGCCCTATGATGGGAGTCATCTCCTTCAGTGGATGGTAATTTTGCATGGTGACTTTCTTGCTGTTTATTTTCTTCGCATGCTGCAGGTCTGCTGCCTCCCTGTGTGATTCGTCCTCGATGGAAGAACAAGACATGTTGAAGCCAGTTTTGCTTTTGGATGAAGAAAGCTCAGAAGATGAGCTAGTAGATTCCAGCAAGTTTCGTGGCTGGTACAACGTTCCGGATGTAGCAGTAGCAAAGAGGCGCTTGCAGAATAAGAAAAAAGCGGAGCGTGATGCCAAAAGACTTAGGAAACAATGTCCTCATTGGATGTTGGACAGTCAATGGTAGCTTTAGCTAGAAAAGTACATTAGATTCAGATTCTGACCATATAAGTGGGCTTGAATGCACTCAAGTTTGTACTGAGTTGCAATTGTCCAAAGTTTTTATTCTGACATCACTACTTATTTGTGGAATAGCATACAATGGTATAAACCATCCACATATAGATTGACACCACATTTGTAATTTCATATCATTTTGGCACATAAGACAAGCATGCTTCATTAAGAAATGAAGACTCTTCGAAAGTTCATTCTGGAATGTTTAGAAATTTGTTGCCTCATCCATTAGGCCACGAAGTCTTGGAAAACCCGCAATCTGTATACGGTTTCCAAGCGCAGTTCATCCTCATTCTGGAAAGTGACAGAAATTTTATAGTCATAAAACAAGTCACAATTCTATCGGATTGAAATGACACATTCATCATTCATACTTCTTTATCATAACAAGTCTCTGAATAGTGTTTGCCCAAAAATAAAATGGGCACCATTGAGATAAGTGATCATGTACTGAAGAATATACACATATCACTAGGCAATGCCATGTTCTAATCATAATGAAATGACATGTCAGCCATCCATCAACTACGAAAATACAACTCGTAGTAACTTGTTGTCATTACAGACACTTCTTAATTGACTCTCCATTAGCTTCGATACCAAAGTTAACTTCGGTACCATCACTGATTCCGTTGTTCATTATGACAATCATTTTCCAGAAACATTGTCTAAGTTGGGCACACTATAGTGACCCTGAACTGACAATGTATGTGGGCTGCAACCCAACGACTGCATTTGACATCATCTGGCATTTGCCACATTCAAAAACGTCAGGCATATTGCCAATATGACGTAGAGAGAATCAATGTTCAGATTGACATTGTTACCTCTAAAGCATTCGATGAGTAATCTCAGTCTGATTCTCTATCAAACCATTTTCCACATAACATAATGATTGAATAACATCCTCCATCACCATCTGATTGGTTTGATACACCTCTTTTTTAAAAGGGGGAGGAAGAGTATAGATTCATTCATTTTTCATACAGCTGCCACAAATTGATTTACATCATTGTGATTTTGCTTGGAAAATTAAAAATCTTATCAGAAGTTCCAGCATCTGTGTATAGCAGCCATAAAGTTGATGACACGGTACATCATGCCGATTGAAACATCAAATGAAGTCTTATTTGACTTACTGACACATAAAGTTCATTATGAAGAAATCATAGATACATATTCCTCCGGCTCTATCATATTATATGAAGGGCACTGACATAGGAGAACGATGGTTTTTCAAATGTGAATAAGCTATATTGTAAGCTTACGACCATCACTTTGACGTCAACAGCCTGAGATGCTGATTGTCGAAATTCAAGAGTTGAAGGATTCGATGAATCAACCTTGATACATGTGTTTTGATTGATAAATTATTGATCCATGGTTTCTCTCTAAATCTAGAGAAGCTGGCACACAAGTTGTTGTCAATGCACAAATCTGAGCAAAGGATTGTCAGTTGTGCCATCAGGCATCGAATTCCATGACAGCAAAGCCGAGTGAGTAAATCCGCCACTCTAGCTATTTGCCCGTCATTCCTTCCAGGTTCATGACAAGAGACAATTCATCAAAGTCATACACCAATGTATAAGTCACATGCATGGTTGCACAGTTTGTATCCGAATGCAACCCCATCGAGGTTAAGCATCTAGACAGCAACTCTGGCCAACCAAAAGCCTTCCTGTCTTCGGATATCTTGAGCATTTTCATTTCCAGCTCCATTATGGACTAGGAAGCATCGTGACTGTGCCTCGCCAGGACGCTAATCCTCAAAGCCGCACACTTGAGGCGAGCCTTATGAGACAGTGACCTTTGGCTTGTGGGGCGTCAACCCCTTATCAAATCCTGAACACTTGTTAACACCTGGATAAATTTATCATGATGCAACTTAAGTGGGATTATAAGTTCCACATAATCATATTGTCTACGTATGCTGAAGGCATAACTGCCGCATATGATCACAATAGGTCGCAGCTTCTATAACATTGTGGCTTCTGAGTCAAAAGCTGATAGCCAATGACTTTTGCCAATAATTGCCGACCAAATAATAATCAGGCCGTGGAAACATATACCCAAGAGGTTTTCGTCCATCGGTCAAATATATATATCAGGGCTGCATCCCAAGAACTGCGATGCACCTTCGGTGCAATGGGCTGCAACCCGAGAACTGCAGGGTTATATCCCTAATATTTTTACCCTGCATCAAATTGATATGACAGGAGCAGGAATTGATCCTTCCTTGCTAAGGTGTAGTGAGCCTTGTATAAATCATACCCTTACACAGATACGCATATGCGGGTACCAATATCTGTGAAAAACTGCTAATGCTACCTTTGCCAAGACCGTGGTTTGTCATCGGATTCTGTGGCCAGTCATCCGAAGCTACCGGAGACATCGACTGAGGTAGACGGAGTTGTGATCCTAAGTTGTGCTTGACAAACATAACTAAAGAAATTTCACATTATAGTACGTGGCGAATCCATTCTCACTCATCGCGATAGATGTTCGTCAAAGCGTGCGTACTGGACCATATCAAGAGTGAGCAGACCGGGTAAGGATTATAAGTCCAACCCCGTTAAGCAGGGCCACTCTGTTTATTTGCAATAAAACAAGCCCCCGGTGAAATAACTCCGGAAACAAACACGGGCTCCCCGTTGCCGCCTATGATCCTCCAAAGTAGCTTAAGGAGGGGAGGAAGGGTTGGGTGCACTATATCAGGCCGAGAATCGTTCGATTAATGAGAAATTGTTAATTCGTGGGATCATCGTTCGCAAAAGCGACGACGGCTAGCGCAAAAAATCCGTAACGTATACTTCGGATACTTTGAATCGTCACTCTGACGCACGATACGTGTGGATCAATCAGTAATCCAGCGTCAATCTGTATCACGAAACGCAATTCATTGAACCTTGAAACGTCACTCTGAAATACGATACGAACTTCAAAGGGGGCTACATCCTAAGAACTGTAAGGTGAGGGACTAAAGTGGACTCAGTTCCCCCCAATAACCTAAAAACACCACGAGGGACGCCTCAAATCGGTGTAAGAAGACTGGTACCAGCAAGAAGCAACAACAACAAAGACATCATAGACATATACAAAGGTATGCCCGTTGTGAGGTCACAACTCTTTTAAGAGGGGAGATCTGTCAGGGTCATGACCGATGACATATGTGTCATACCTGTCATACCTGTCAGACATGTCATACCATGTCATGTCATGTCGAGTCATGTCATATATTATAATGACAGTCGTCAGTACGGTCGACTATGACTGTACATGTCGTCAGATGATAAGTCACGTCATCTGTCATTATTCAAGGAAAGACTTGAATGACACCTGTCATCGAGAGTTCGTACGTCGAACTCGAAGATGGCAAAGCAAGATACATCTTGAAGTAACAAACAAGAACCATCTTTGCTTTAAGCATGTGCGGAACACGCATGCGCAGTATTATGGAGCGAACGTATTATTCGTTCTGACGATACTGGTCGTTCAACCAACGTCTCGGGTTCACAACCCAATGGCGGTACCATCTATGCGATGGGAGACGTATGGTATAGATGAGGAAGCGTTGTGCTTCAGGAGTATCTTCACACAGAGACTGCACTCATCCCCCGCTATTATCTTACGCTTGTGTTGCCGTTCTACAACGCAGCGTATACTTGTATTTTATATCATATACTAAGGGCTCGTATATCAGCCCGTATCATCGATAATGAACTGAGCGATAAATTCCTTGTCCTTCACCTGTGAACAAAAACACGGAACAAATAGAACAGTACGTAGGTGCGTAGTGCGAGGGGGGACGCATACATACGTACAAGATCGAACACGAATGCGCACCTCATAAGTTAGATATATGAGGGACTATGCACCTACGTACATACCTTGCCCTCGCAGTTTTGAGCCTTTATGAACTCCACCAGGTTGGCTCCGACAGCTAGCAGGTTGAGGATAGGCCGCTTGCTCATGTATGTTGCGCCATCGGAAACTAAAGTGAGACCAAACTTTTGTACTGGTTGGCGCTGAGTGTTGATGTCATCTTGCACCTTCTTGTGCGCTTTGTCTAGAAGGTCACCCCCAACTTGGCGACAGGTCGGCGACACGAAGCAGGGCCCGCATTCCGCAACACGAGCGAAGGCCTCCTTCCAAGCATCGTGCTCAAGAATGTTGAACGAAGAATCCGTCTCGAAAACCGCCTGGGCCACAGCTTCCTGTGCTGCTATCAACTTGGGCTGAGTGAGAGAGTCAGCGATTGAAGTTTGCCGACCGCGCTTGCGGCGCGCACTGGGAACAGCCCCTGGCGCCGTATTTGCTCGCAAAACAGCGCGAGCCCTCTCAGCTTCGCTTGATTCAAGCTGTTTACGCTTGAAATCTTTGCAGAGGGTCCTAGCGTTTTTGAACTCTTCACGGCGCGTTTTGAAGTCCTCATCCGTCTCATCGGCAACCTTGGTCACGCCAGGGCACACCTTGATGCCACACTTGGTCACACCACCAACATGACAACAAATTCTATCAGGGGTTCCGTTGAACGATTTCAAGCAAAACATACAACGCGCTTCCTGTGTTGGTTTCCCCCTATGACAGGCGGGATACAACTGCTCGTTGCCATGGCCATCATTTTTCGTTCGCACGACGCGAAGAAACGACCATAAGAAGTCAATAGGCAACGTGATCCTTCGCTCCTGCACTTCGGGCCCGTCGTCGTCTGTTGGGGTTTCCTGAAGCATGTCGGCATCTTCCCACTCATCACTATAACTATCAGCAGCCACCATAGTTCCCCGAGCAGCTGCTGCCATGCTTGCAACCAGCGAGCCGTCCACGGAGCTGTCTTTGTTCTCTAGGGTTTAATAGAGTATTGGTCCAAGATCAATCCGGGATTTCGTTTGGCAATTGGGGATTCAGCCAAAACCGTCGATTTCGAGTAAATCGGCAGTTTTACGTGCCGTGGCGTAAAATCGGCCTATTTGAGACCCCACGTAATTTACGGGTAATTTACGTCCCAAACCCCTCTATAGATTTACGCGTCTTACGTATAGACAGGCATAGGTTTCTTTGAGTTGGAAGGGACAAGGGCGCCGAAATAAAAATAAACGAATCTGTAGCCGATGATCCATCCTCCTTCGCTTGGTTTTGGAATTTAAGCCGTTCGATTGAAGACGATCCGGATTCTTGGTCCGTTATGGGTAATTAAGCTCTAATTACCAGTTATGAGCACGATCGAGCACGTCTGAATTTAAGGAAATTTCACGGGGAAGCCGATTCCCCCCCCACTGTATGGGGGCCTGCTTCTCCTTGCGTCACCCCTCACTGTGTGTGGCATGTGTCACCCGTGACCGTGTCCCCGTCACGTTAGCCTTCTCTATTTAGACAGTCCGTATGTCTGTCTCTCCAGTTTATGCTATCACATTCCGAGCACCCGTCACTGTGTGTTTTCTGACTGCTTTGTATATATATACACCTTATATATATACACCGATATCACCGTTTCTATCAGGTTATCGACCCACATCACGCTTGGTGGTGTTCGGTTTGGCTGGACTCGCTTTGGCTTCGCGTCAATTCTACAATTCCCTATACTTCCTTCGGACTTGCTTCGGTTTGAGTGCAATTGCCTCATCCCAACTTCCTTGTCCAACTTCTTGTGTTGCCTACCGTCTGTGACTGGTTTTACGCGATCTCCCTCGGCCAAACTTCCTTATTTACTTCCTTCATTCTGGCAGCCTACTTCCTTCCACCAACGCTCTGGCCAGCAGCGCCTCTGCTGCCGGAAAACTGGCTTACCTTACGGCATTTTTGACGTGACCACCGTGTTCCTCGTCAAAAACTGACCCAATTTGACCCCTACATCGTCCGATTCCGTTAATTTTACAAGAAGTTACGTTATCACCATCAACCCAAACGTCCACTCGTCTTTCTGACCAGCAGCACCCCTTCTGGCGGGAATACGGGTTACCGTACGACGTTTTTGACATTACCCCCGTTTTCCTCGTCAAATTTCACCCCAATTTGACTTCTCGGTCCATCGCTTGATTTGGTTAATTTTTCGAGGAGTTACCTTTCACCCACGAAACCCTATCGACGCGCCTTCCAGATTTTGCAGACGCAGAGATCATGGCCTCGCTACGCCAGCGTGCGCGCATGGCCGCAGTTCGGTCTGCACTGGACTTGCTTCGACGACAACATCTTCCCTTTGACTGTGGTCTGGTGGTGCCTGGTGGTGCTTACACACCAAGCACCAAACTCGAGTCCATCGCGTTCGCCATCAACAACGAGTGCTTTGACTCCTTCGACTTCGTCCCTCCACTCCTGTAACAAACGCCGGCTTCTCATGGTACCGCGCCGGGTTTGTCCAGCTGGTGACACGCGTGACAGAGATGACAGGATGACAGGTTTCGTTAAGATGACTGCCCGAGGGGTGCAGACCTGCCAGAGAAGATGTGGTCATTATCGGGTGACCAAGAAATGATAAGATGAAGATGACAGTGACTACTTTGCCACTGACGTGTCAGTCAAAATGTGGTGAACGGTAACATTGTTAGCGCTGGCATGGAATAATGACTTTCCATTGGCCAGATGAAGATTTAGGGGCTAGAACCCGTTACAGTTTTGGGAAATGTGACAGAGCATTGAGATATAAGTAAGCTCTGACTGTAGGTCAGGCTAGTGGACCCATTATTATTTTGCCTCACAAGAGTGCTAGGTGGCTGTTCGCGTGCCAGTGCTAGAGTGCTAAGATAGTTCTGCTCACAGCTTTTGTACAATAATTCGTACTTTGTGGTTATTATACCGACTTTTTATGAATATATTTTACTGCTGTTTTTATCCTTTTTCAAAATAATAATGTCCTGCGCGGAGCGGCTTTTTATTTCAGTGTTAATTCGGAAGTAAAGGCCCTTTGGCGAGAAGTCAGCAGCAGTTTGTGAGAGCGGATTCGGAAGTCAGGCGACTCCAGGGGCACCCACGGTGCACTGGCGGACCCTTCTTCTTCCCTAAACTTGGTGGTACTTGCACGGAAAAAGGTCACCAGCGACGGCGGCAGCGGATCAGCACTGAATTCACTGGTTGATGAGCGGCTTTCTCCTATCCTGTGATATGCTCAGCCTTACCACCTTGTTCTACAGTGAATCCAGGGGCACCCACGGTGCACTGGCCTAACTGCGAACAGGTGTTCTTCAGTTAGAAGCTAATCAGCACGGCATGAGCTTGGGCGGCGGCAGCGACAGAGTGAATCAGCAGTGAATGACCACCTTGATGAGCTATTTTCCAGTGGTCTCTCCAGACTCCAGTTGACCACCTTGTCTGAAGTGAATCCAGGGACACCCCTGGTGTACTGGCCTAACTGAAAGGCAAGTGTGCGACCTGGGAGCTAATTAGCGGCGGCATCTGCCTGGGCTTACCAACTAGAAGCGGATCAGCAGTGAGTTGCTACCTTATGAGTGGACTTTCACCTTACGGTTTCTCTGGCAGTTCTACCTTGTCTGACGGTTAATCCAGGGACACCCCTGGTGTACTGGCCTAAACCTGAAGCAGGTAGGAGCGAGCTTGCCAGAGGGATAGCAGCGACATCAGCCCTGAAGGTGACAAGTGAGTGGTTTTTATACACACTATTTACTGGTTTGTCAGAGGTGACTGGTGGATTCAGACCTAATTGAGTACTGGCCCAGCCTGGAGTGCTGTTGACCACTTGGGGATTCTCTGGTTCTTTATCATAATGTGTGTGAGAATTCTTTTATCTCTTCTACGGTACTTGTCAGCCGGTGAGGCCCTCATATCACCAGTGACCTTCTGAATGAGCAGTGGTGCTGCGAATCCAGGGGTGCTCAGCACACTGGCTTAGCTCCCAACTCTGTGTGGCAACTTTCTCTCTTGCTTACTGGACTGGGGGTGGACTTCCATGCCAACTCCCGTGCCCTTAATGAGCAGTGGTTCTGTGAATCCAGGGGTGCTCAGCCCACTGGCTTAGCTCACACCACTGCATATTTGCGCTATTCCTAGTGCCTTGGTGGAAGAAGTGTTGTCTTTATAGTCGCTGTGCTCTTGATGGACGTTGGCTTAGCTAATCCAGGGGTGCTCAGCACACTGGCTCAGCTCTAAGCCCTTCTTGCACGAATATTCTGCATCTGCTGTTGATCCAGAGCGTTGAGACATATTGCTGGACCTTTGGGCTTGCGCTGGCTGCACGCGTTTCGTCCTCCTGCTTTTTCAGAACGGTGTGAATCCAGGGGCACTCAGTGCACTGGCCTAAACCAGCCTGAATTAAGCCTCCATCCTACATCTGCTGTTGATTCAGAGCTTTGAGACATATCGCTGGACCTTTGGGCTTGCGCTGGCTGCACGCGTTTCGTCCTCCTGCTTGTTCAGAACGGTGTGAATCCAGGGGCACTCAGTGCACTGGCCTAAACCAGTCTGAATTAAGCCTGCATCCTGTTGGTGAATAAGCTCTGCGCCAAAGGAGGACACGCTTCCTTAGTCCCACTTGCTGAGCATTAACGTAGTACTTGACCACGGAGGGTGAGGCGGAGCCGAGCGCTGCCACTGCCCAGTCCAGAGAGCGTGAGGCACGGCGACTGGCACGGGAGAGAAGCAGTCAGGAGTTTGACATTGGCTATATGAGCACAGAGGGGTCGGGTCCAGAATCCAGCCCCTCCACACCAACATCAGTAGCAGTAGCGAGAGCAGTAGCAGCAGCAAGAGCAGCAGTAGCAGCAGCAGCCAATCAGTTCCTCTTTGCGTTTGACGACGTAGACGAGATGGATCATTATGACAGGGACAGTCACACGCTTGATCAGGCTGATAGCAAGCTCTGCTACACTGGTGGCAAGAGTGAGGATAGGGCGCTTTTCATCAGGCGCTTCGTTGAAATGGTGGGAAAAGTACAGCGGGGTCACGAGGCTAAGATACGCAGGCATATGAGGTCAGCGGCTTTTCACTCGCTCAGCCCACTGGCAAAGAAGGCCTTCATTGATTCCAAACCAGACTACAGATCGTTGTGGGACCTCTTGCCTTCGCTCCTAGCAGGAGATGATCATTCCACCTCAGTCGCCTATGACTGGTGGTGCGCTTCATACATGAAGAATGACCTTATGGCCTCTCATGCGTGTCATGTCCTGAAGGACCTCACCACGAGGGACTCTTACCAGGGCTCAGTGCGCTGCGCACAACCTCCTTTCCATGAGCTGGTGCCAGGGGCAACATGGGCAGTCTGCAAGAAGTTCCAGGATGGTGATGCTGATGGTGAGCTGTCTGACGAGTGGGAGAACGAAGGAACTTCCACCAAGGGTCTCACAGGGCCGGATGGCACGGAGGACTCTCACTATTTTTGGGCCTTGAGGGCGTTCGTTGCAGAGCTCGAGGCCAAGTTCTTGATGAAGGGCACCAAAGAGAAGGAGGACCTGTTGGTCGCCAAGTCGCAGACCGCCGAGCAGGATGGCCTCGCCTACGTGAAGAGCTGTCGCCGCAGGGAATCAGCGCTCAACGCTGGCAAGTCAGTGGGGGACTCCATCGTCAGGCAGGACGTCGAGGAGTGCATCAAGGGTCTTCGTATCAAGGAATACCGAGATCGTGTATCGGAGCAGCTGCGAGTCAGCCATCCTGCACCCAACAGGGTCACCTGGGAGGACCTGGAGGTCATCGTGGAGGTTCAGGACAAGTTGAAGAACGATGCTGAAGCATGGGGCCTGACACTGCAGCAGGAACTCGTCCGCAGACTGACCTGCGTGTATTCCTGCTACGAAGCCAGGATGCTGGGGCTTGACCTCTCTGAGCTGGTGTCCTCCATGAGGCGCTCTAGCTCTTCCCACAAGACTGGGGACAAACGCAGGGACCCCAAAAAGAAGGAGCCAGCGCAGTCTGGTGGTGATGGTGCTAGGAGGCCTACGAGGGAGGTGAACAATGCGGAGAGGCAGAAGCCCACTTACGGCAAGGTGCCACCACCTGACGCTTCGAAGGAGTTCCAATGCGACTGGTGCTTCACGCGCTTGCCCCATTCTCCAGAGCGCTGCTATACTGGATGTCGGGATGCCAAGGTACCCCACAACTTCCACAAGGACCGCCAGAACTCGAAGTGGCCAAACGAGGTCAAGAATGCTCAGATGCGCGCCTACAACATCGCTCACCGCTTCGAGAACCACAAGATGGGGATCACCACGAAGGAGTGGCTCAAGCTGCCGGAGTCCAAGCAGAAGCCGCAGCAGCCGCAGCAGGTGGCGGCCAGCGCTGAGGTAAAGGAGAAGCTCGCCGCAGAGTTGACAGGTTTACAGCCAGGAACGCCGGCCAAGGGTGGCAAGGGCGTTGAGGCGCAGGCCCAGTCAGAGGATGGCGATGACGTGCCCGAGTATGACTCCAACTTCAACCAGCAGGCGGAGTACGAGGAGGACAATCATGACTGCCTCATGGGGGAGGGACTGGAAGACAGTGACGGTGCTGGTGTCAGTCATGCACCAGAGTTCCAGGCTAGGGCCGCAGTTGCCCTGGGAAGTACTCAGAAGATGCAGGGCTTCAAGGTCAAGACACCTGAAGAGTTCGACAAAGCTGCTCAGGTGCCCAGGGCCATCCCACTAAACGTCCTCAGCAGGAAGTTCCACCTGTTGGCGTCCAACCTCCGCAGCTCCATGCGAACTTGCTCACAGATTGCAGCAATCTTGCTATCCCAGCACGCCATTGACCTCCCGAAGGACATTGAGAACCTTCTGGCTCTGGAGGAGCTCATAGGCAAAGAGCCGGAGAACGCAGCTGAGCAGCCCACCGAGGTCAATGAACACGAGCTTGAGGACGTGCACGCTACGGTGGCACAAGGGATTGAAGTGGAAGCAGAGAGCGCAGAACGCCAGAGGGACGAGGAGTTGCCGCTGGACGAGATACCTGACGGCGTGGTCGACAGTGTCACCGCCCGATGTGCAGCCGCTGCTTGTGTAAGCGATCTGGGGGTCGTCGACTTCAGTGACCATGGACATGTCCGGGCCGGCACCATCAAGACCCGTGCCTACGACTCGTTGAGAGAAAAGATGAGGCAGCACCTGACCGACGAGCAAGCGCTGCTGATGACACAGGTTCAGCCCATCTGCAAATTGCAGAATGCCACTCTGTATGAGGGCCTGGCGCTGGTTTCATCTGGTGGCGAGCTCATGCTTTATCGGGCAATCCTCATGGACACCGGCGCCAACTGTAACATCATGTCCATCGCGGTTGTAAGGCGACTGGGCCTTACGGTGTATGAGGCCAGCACCGGTGCCAAGGTCACCAGGTGTGACAACAGCCCCACGAAGTATACACATTACTGCCATGTGGACGTCATACTGGCTGCAGGCACACCGCACATGACGCTTCACCGGCTGTACGCCTTCGTGACCTTCGAGCCCGAGAACTCTTGGGACCTGCTGATAGGTACTGGGCCGCTGAAGAACTCCTTGATGATTGACATCAAGCTTGGAAGTGGCGTGGCCGCGTCACATGCGCCGACGATTCTGGGCATGGATACTCAGGTGGTGCTTCCGTTGGTAGACATGACACCACCCAGGCGTCCCGACCTGCCCAGGCGGATGGACCCGACGGTGTGTTTGATGTCGGAGATCTTTGGACAATGAGCGGAGTGCGAATGGCTAAAGCACCCGCCTCCGAGCGTGAGGGGGGAGAGGTTCGCTGCTTCTGGCCAGCGCTCCGAGCACATTGACGACGACGTGGTATCGCCATTGCCGTCACCAGCGCCTTCGGTGAGAGAGCCTGGTGAACTCCCGCGACCTTGTGTCAGCACGCACGCGGAGCTGCTGGCGCAGAATCGCCATTGGACAGTCCCAATGAACGATCGCCGAAAGAGTGCCCTGGCGCCACTGGCGCCTGCCGTGCAGACAGCATCGGAGCACGTGCTCGCACAGTTTTATGGTGAGCCGAGCCCTTGGAAGGGTGGACGCGCAAGATGGTTCGCTGAGGACCAGGTCACCGAGATTCGTCCGCCTCTCGACTACAACTGGGCGGATCAGAGACTGTGTCGGGACCGGAACCACATCGCGCGTCTCTGCCGCATCCTCCAGCGCCCAGCCCGGGACATGCCGACTCAGCCTTCCCGAGATCATGTCAGCGTGGAGTTCACCCGGTGTCGCGAGCAGCAGTGGGTGACAATAGACCAGCTGATGTTCCCTAACTGGCTGTACGTGGATCAGAAGCTGCAGCACGACGAGGAGAGGGACCGCTGGATACTCGACGGCAACTACATGACGCACATCAAGGTAAGGTTTGCGCGGAGTCCAAAAATGCAAAAACTTTTCAAAATCTAGATTTTGAGATACGAGCGATTTAAGTTTGCGCTTAAGTATGGTTAAGTATGGGGGGTGACCGAGCGGTATCGACCATAACTTTTCATTAACGTGGTCCATTTGGTACCTGAGGTGCGCAATATGTACAGGGTGCTCTGGGCAACCTATTTATCAAATAAAAGATTTTTGAAAAGTTTTTGCATTTTTGGACTCCGCGCAAACCTTACCTTGACATACCGTCCTCTGCCAGCAAACACAACGTCGTCATGCCTAGAGAGAGAGAGGCATTTCGAGGCTCGACTTCACCCCGATCCAGAAACTGCAGGACAAGGTCCAGGCGTTGCTCAAGTACCCCAGTGGTGAGGTCACTGGGACCCTCATGTGGGATCTGAAGGAGCACGCCTTCTGTGTCCAAACGAGCACAGCCACGCAGTACCTCGACTTGATGGGCTGTACGTTGGAACACGCGTTCGTGTGCAATGGCGAGGAGTTGCTGCAAGAGCTCCAGCTCCCTCACTGGTACGAAAGCACTGGTGTCTGGGCATACCAGTTGCTCAGGTATCTCTGCCCAGTGGACGTGGAGTCCCTCTCGAATGGCATATTCCAGCAGTATGTTCGACACGGCCAAGATGGACCACCCCTGGAGCTCGTCTCTCTGGATTCCAACGCCAAGTACTACGTACCCGGTGGAAGATGGTCTTGGTGGGCACGGCAGAGTGTTCTCCGAGAATGCAGCCGCCCAAGAGTACATACAATTGGGAGAGATGAGAAGGATGCTCAAGTCGGTCAACACCGAGCAGCAGGGATACGATGCGATTGAAGCAGGTGCAAAACGCAGGCCACCGCCACCCAGCAATATGGTTAACACCAGGCTCACAAAGCGAGCCCTGACGCAGCCACCTGCGCCTACCGCTGGGGCAGGACCGTCTCAGGCCGCCGCTGGGCCGTCTCAGGCCGCCGCTGGGCCGTCTCAGGCCGCCGCTGGGCCGTCTCGTGCCAGGTCCGCCAGCAGGTCCGTGCTGGCACGAACGAGGTCGCCGCCGCGCAGATGCCACTCACCGACGCCATCGCCACCATCCCACGACAGTGGGCCAGCGGGCAATTCTCGTGCGTTGTCACCTCCACTCGTTTGCGCCACAGCAGCTGGACCCTCGAGTCCTGCTGGCTCTCCTCGTGGAAGGTCGCCGCCTGCATCGCCTGCTCTGACCAACGTTGGCTCGTGGGCGAACTCAGTCTATGTCCCGCGTGGTGCCCGATCACGTTCCCCGCGAGGCGTGTCTTCTACACCTCCGAGTCCACCACGGGCGCAGCATCTGTCTCCGTCCCCCGCGAGGGCACCTCCATCTCCATCGGGGTCAGATTGGGATGCCGTGCGGAGAGCCACGCGCGTATCCGACAGCTCAGTGCACAAGTTTCTGTCCGTGGAGGAGGTGAGGGCCTTGAGGAATCTCCGCAACCTCACCGTCTTCATGGTGAAGTTTGGCGTGACGTTCACAGATCGCTGTCAAGGCCGCCATATCGTGTATGAGCTTGGCGTGTGCAACAGTGAACGAGGTCTCCGACTTCGGAAGCATCCAGGTATCTCCAGCAAGGTCGCCAGGAAGCACGACAAGACTATTCATTGCGGACGCCAGGGCTGGCGCCTCCCTCTTGGGGGACAGACGACGTCTTCCAACCTGCTGGAGGCGATCATGTCGGCCTATGCCGATCTGTCAAACTTTGATTCGGGGCAGAGGCGCGAGGGAGGCCATGCGAGGAACGTCGAGGGGTCACTATGCTCCTACGTGGGGCTGGAGTCAGCACATGTGCTGCGCTGCATGGAGCACCCGAATGCCAAGCCGGCGCATTACATTTTCATGGAGTAGGATCGGTGTTTGTCTTGGCGCGCTCAGTTCACGAACGATTACCTCATGCGAGACGACCGGAAGTTCACGCAGTTGCAGTGGGGGACCAAGGACGCGGCCGCGCCGTGGGTGCTGCCGGCGCTGGAATCCCTTGATGCACGTCGTCTCCCAGCAGCTGCGCCGCCCGCCCTTCAGGCTCGAGTGGCCGAGAGGCCTGAGCACATGGACGAGATATGGGCAAGGAATGTGGACGAGGTCCGCGACCCCCCTGCGCGTCAGCAGCGCCAGCCTTCTGGCAGTGCGGCTGAACGTCGACAGGGCGCGAACCACGCTGCGCGCGCATCTGCTCCTTCCACTGGGCGCCACGGGGCTTCATCCCATGTCGTTTCCGCGTCGAGAGCGTCCCGAATTCCGGCCGGCCTCACCTTGCAGTGCCCGCCTTCTCCGGCGCATTCAGTGTGCTCAGATGAGACACAGGCGTTTGCGCACCACACACAACAACGACGAGAGACGCAGCGGCAGCAACCGCATTTTCATCAGGGCTCCCCGGGCGCAGCGGGCGGGCAGCCCTGACGCACAACCGACGCTGTGGCCGTGGGCTGCCGGCACAGGCAGTCCGCGTGAGGCCAGGTGTGCTGCGGGCGTTTATCTCGCTTGCAGGCAGTGCAGTGGTTTGGTGGTGGCTGGGGCGAGGTCCCGTTCCTATGGTCGCCGTTTGGGCGGTATTTGAGACAATGGCGTGGTACCTGTCATGGTGCCCTTTTCAGGTCTGGTGGGGGCGCTGCGTGGCCTCGCTTTCGCACCGGCTGCCGGTGTGGTGGTCAATTGCTCAACGTTACCCTCGTCGTGCAGGTTGTGACATTTGGGTCCTATAGGCCCTCGCGTATGTCTGGTACATTGGGCTCCTTATCGTGCGCACCACGGGCATCTATGCTGGCGTACACCGTGTTCGTACCGAAGGTTGGGTGGTGGTACCCCTCCGGGGGGTGGTCGTTTCCTTGGCATGCTGGTCACAGTGTGCCGCGGCCCTCCTCCTCGTGGTCCTCGCCTGGCTTTGGGTCTGCGCCGGTGTTTACACTGGGGATAGGGCGCGCCAGGCTTCTTATGTCGTGGACATCCCTCTGGACGCGCGTGACGTTCGAGGTGGCCGGGGGTGGACTGTTCCGTCCTTGCGCTGGTCCCAAGTTTTCTTACTGGGCCGCGTGCGCCTGCCCGCTTTGCCGGCCAGGTTAAACAAGCCTCGCTTTGCGGCGCGCTGGGCACAGCTTCGGCGTAATCTCCAACTTCATCGTTTCGCGCAGGCCGCTTACCTCGTGATTGTCCTTGCGCTGGTGGTCTCCACTGCTGCTGGTGGGAGTTCTCGCTTGGCGCTCGGGGGGTGGAGATTAGTGGCGTGCTTCTTCGCCTCGAACTCGCCAGTAGCCGCAGTGCGGTTCAACAGAATTTTGCGATTTTTCTGCTTTTGTGCGGAATCCTGTGGGTTGCTGGCAAGTTGACGGAGAGCATGCCTGCGCATGGCGTCACGTCACCCACACGGAGTGCCTGGAGTGCGTCACCCTGCACTTCTTGGGAGGCTCAGCAATCGTCGAGGCAATGGGAGCCGGGTTGGCAGGCCAATGTCGCGGAGCAGGATGAGGTCTTGCCGTATACCGTGCTGGACGAGCTTCAACCTCTGGGTGACACGACTGTGACCAAGGACGAGGCAGCGTGGCTCGACACTGAGCTCAATGCCACGTTTGGAGGGCATCCTGACTTCAAGGAGGAGCACTGGGAGGAAATGCGAGCTGTTCTTCGCAGATGTAAGGGCACTTTCGCCAACAGCCCTCACGACCTGACAGGCTACAAGGGCAAGGCGGAGCACAACACGTTCTCCATCCCTTTTGTGGACGAGTCCAAGGCTGCCTACCAGAGACCCAGGAAGTACAGCCCGGGCGAACAAGAGATCATTGACATCCACTGCAAGGAATTGCTGGAGTATGGCTTCATAGAGCCTGCAGCCAAGCATTGCAGACATGCGAGCAATGTCGTCGTGGCTGGCAAGAAGGATCATGAGACTGGCCTGTGGACCCAGACGCGCTTCTGCGTGGACCTCAGGGGCGTCAATCGACACTCCCTCAAGGACAACACTCTGCCGCATCGACCAGAGGAGCTCTACCAGAAGGTGGCGAAGGCCAAGTTTAAGACCACGCTGGATGCCACCAAAGCCTTCCATCAGATTCCCATGGCTACGGAAGAGGACAGGAGCAAGACGGCATTCTGGTGGAAGAACCAGTTGTACCAGTATACTTCGATGCCCTTTGGGGCTGCTGGAGCAACATCTGCGTTTGTGAGAATCATGGACTACGAGTTACGCCACCTGCAGCATTGCACTGTGGCGTACGTCGATGACGTAGTGGTCTACACTGACTCCACGCCTGAGCAACATCTGAAGGACGTCGAGGACGTGTTGCGCACATTGGGGGACGCTGGCATAAGACTGCACGCAGGCAAGAGCACCTTTGGTGCAGCCACGGTGGACTTTCTGGGTTACCGCATTGGGCATAACTCCATTGGCGCGCAGGAAGCGAAGTGCAAGGCCATCCAGGAGCTTCCGAGGCCGCAGGACAAGACTGGGCTTCGTTCCATCTTGGGCATGATGAATTACTATAAGGGCTTAGTGGGTGAGCCAGGAGGGCCGAACTACTCTGAGATGGCCCGTCCTCTCAACGACCTGCTCAAGAAAGAGATTACCGACATCAAGGGAGCTTGGGGGAAGGACCAAGACCAAGCGCTCCAGGAGCTGAAGGACGCGCTCTGCTCTGGGAGATGTCTGAGGCCTATCGATTACGACAGACCCCTCATATTGTACACCGATTGGAGCACCTATGGCATTGGCGCAGTGCTGGGCTAGAAGGATGACGATGGGAAGGAGTACATCTGCATGGCAATCAGTCGATCCCTGAGCAAGACAGAGAGGCAGTACGCCAGCTTCAAGGGTGAGATGCTTGCAGTGGTGTGGGCAGTGCGCACGTTGAGACAGTACCTGCATGGCGTTCACTTCACGCTGGTGACTGACCACTCACCGCTCACTACCTTGATGGAGAAGGCTGATCTTCAGGGACAGCACCTGCGCTGGGCAATCAGCTTGCAGGAGTTCGACTTCACGGTGCAGTATCGCCCAGGAGCTAAGAACAGCAACGCTGACGTGCCGTCTCGCTACCCGTTACCGTCTACGACGGACGAGACTGGGGCAAGGCATGAGAGAGAAAAGGTGACTGCGCTTCACGCAGGCGTGGGGGAAGTTTGCACGAAGGATTTCTGCGACTACCTGAGCTTCATGCTGGCTGGGGATGCTTCCCCAGGGGAAGAGGCCACGCCGGAGGTGCAGGTTGCCAACTACTGCAAGAGGGCTGCCGTGGAGCAGCTGGGCACGGGACCAGTGCATCGTTTATTCGATTTGCACCACCAGGAGGAATTGGAGTGCAATCATGGGGACATGTTCGACACCGATCTACCCGAGTTGGTGACCGACTCTGGAAGGCTAGCAAGGGCGGCTTGGAAAGCGCTGAGCCTGGTGCGACCTACACGAGGCACGCATGGCGAAGGAAGCCCCGCTGTATATAGCAATGAGTACTTTGAAGGCGAACGCATCTTGAAGCCTGAGAAGGTGGACACCAGGGTGTTGAGCAGGCGGTTCTTCTCGCAAGCTCGAGAGGAAGGCGTGGTGTGCTACAGTAAAGACCCACCTATAAGAAACCAGCCGCTGGATTTTTCAGAAAATTTTAAGAAAGTGTCGGGATTTAGAAAGTCCCTAGCCGCTAGGATTTGAGCAAAATTATGGCACGATTTAAGAAAATACACGCTAGATTTCTACAGGCAAGTGTGTATTTCTGTTAATTTTAAGGAAGTCGGCATAGTGCATTCATGTGAAATTTACAAAAATACCCAGGGATCGGATTTCGTTTAATTTTCCGTAATAAACGAAAAATAAACGAACGCTTAACAAGCGGGGGGCTTAGTAAGCACCCTCCCCTTTTGGCATTTGTAATAAACGATTTTCAATAGCATCAAACGTTATAATGTGCACATGAGAAAATTAACTGGCAATCACGAATTCACGATGCATTATTAGTTCATTTCAGATTTGAAATACCACGTTCCACAGACACGAGCAGGCTCAGGGATCCCGGCTTTCGTAACCCCCAACTCAGCCACCAAATCTGCTCCCTCAAACTCCAAGACATCTGGCGAACAATCCATGCTCTCATGTTTTTCATCTGAAACACTTTCCCCTACTGGCCCAGATATAGTTGAAGACAGAAGTGCGCGCTTTTGTGCGGAATACTCGGTTGCGTCGAGGATCTCTTCCTCCAAAAACTGTCTTAACTCCTTCAGCTCATCGCAAACTGACTCACTGAAATTGTATACATATATACCATATTGCTTCCCAAGCAGTTTCGTCTTCGCATTCTTAAAATCTGTCGCAGTGATTATGTCGTCACTAGCAGCTTGTTTTAGACGCCGTAATTGACTTTTGACTGTCGGGTCCATGGTTCGTCCGTTTGAAAGCTTTGTCTCGGGGTGAAAACACCTGAACATCTTAAGAAAGCGACCGCTACTTTTTGCTGAATCGTGAAACCGTAGAAGGCTTGTTTAAGAAAATCGGACGCTGGATGATTCACATACGAAATCTGCACCGCGATTAAGAAAAAATCGGTGTTTTGGAGCCATCCGATTAGGCAGAATCTGTGCCAAATCTAGAAATTGAACGTCGCTACCTGTGAAACGGAGCCCCTCGATATTAAGAAGCCAGCCGCTACCCCCACAGCCCTGTTTTCTTATAGGTGGGTCTTTACTGTATGAGTCGTGTGGAGGCCTCTGTGCTGGTCTGGAGATGTTACTCCGCAGTGGCATGAAGGTGGATCGATACCTGTATCAGGACATATCACCGAGCAGTCAGACAGTGGCCAGAGCCAGGTGCACGGCGTTGCTGCGACGATATCCTGACCTTATCTCGCCCAGTGCAATAGAATTTGGGGCCTTACCCCAAGATCTGCACGACACGACGAGCGCCGATTTCATACGGGCAGGAGCTCTTCAAGGACGTCAGTGGGTCATGGTGTGTGGGTTTCCATGCCAGGATCTCTCCCCTGCTGGAACGCTTACAGGCCTGGATGGCAGGCACAGCAAATTATTTCATGAAGTGGTTCGGCTTCTGTCCACGCTGCAGCAGCTACAGCAACAGAGGCCCCCAGGATACATCCTGCGATCCTGGAGAACGTGTCCCCATTGTCGCACAGACCAGGGACCAAGATCAGGGACGAGGTGTTCCCGTACATTGCCAGCGTCATTGGCCGACCAGTGTCCTTTGACGCAGCACAAGCAGGCGCTTACGCACATCGATTGCGAGCGTATTGGAGCAACCTGTTCCAGATCCACCAGTTTCGCTCCGTGATGGGCAAGGTGGCGAGACCAGAAGGACGAGTCGTATCGTCAATCCTATGCAAGGGCTGGCAGCCCAGACCAGTGATAAGAACAGACCGCGCGCCTCACTACGTGGTGAACGTGGTGGGAGAACCGCTGAGGGCTCTTCCCACCATCATGGCGACGCAAGGGTCGAGAGCATTCAGAAGAGCAAGGATGGGCACCGTGGTGCGCAACCATGACGATGAGGACACCGAGGAAGAATCCCGAGAAGTGAACCTCGACGAGAAGGCGCGAGCCATGGGCTACAGCGCAAGTGAGCTACGCATGGCTGATGGCCTGAACGACGTAGAATTGGCGAGCATTCTGGGCCTGGCCATGGATCGCAGGGCTATGGAACTGCTGATGGCGGTCGCAGAAGCAAGCAGGAAGGGGCTTCCTCACAGCGAGGAGTCCCCAGAGGCGGAGAGTTCCCCAGGACAGCCTATCGCTGTAGACAACAACTGGGCAGACCACGCGAGGTCGGACCTTCAGCAGAGGCAAGCTTTGCTGGGGGAATGGGTTGAGAATTCGAACGCATATACTCAGCAGGTGGCGAAGACCATGAGTCACCGCGACTGGGAAGAGAAGCTGCAGATAATGTGCTCACAAGGGCAGAAAGGTGCAGAAGGAATTGGGGCTCAGCGCCAGAAGGCTGGAACCAAGAAGAAGAAGAAGAAGGAGTGGCAGCTCTATGCCATCGAGCAGTATCGCCAGAGGCAAGAGAGCCACTTCGTGAAGGAGGGCGCAACTCCAGCAGCGCGCGTTGACGTGCCTGCTTGGAGTCCGCCTGTCAAAGATGCGGAGATGAGACTCCCCAGGTTGGCGTGTACCACCAGATTCGCGGACTTGATGGCCAGTGTGGCTGAACAGCAGGTCGACCGTGACAAGCATCGAGATGTGCATGACGATGCATGGTGCCTCAGATGGTTGAAGTCCAATGGCAGCGTGAGGTTGCCAGAGGATGAAGTTCGTCGTGTGAGGAGACGCGCAGCACGACATCGATGGGATGAGGCTACGGACGAGATCTACATGATCACGCTGTCGGGCAAGGAGGTGAGAATACCCAAGCCTGCTGACCGTCTTGCATTGGTCAAGGAATACCATTCCAGAACTGGCCATTGGGGCATAAGACGCACGCAGCATCTTCTGTGGCAGCGCCATTGGTGGGCCGACCTGAAGAAGGACGTGGAGGCTGTGGTCACTCAGTGTGAGACCTGCCAGCGCGTAAAAACCCACTACGCAAGAGAGGAGGCGTGTTTGTCCCCCCTCGAGATCGTGTCATTCATGTATCGTTGGTCGCTGGACTTGGCATGGCCTTCGAGGAGACAGACCAAGGCTGGCAACAACAGGGTGCTCATCATGACCGAGCACTACACCAGATTCATAGTCTGTGTGCCCATTCCCGACAAGGAGGCAAGGACCATCGCAGCGGCATTTCGCAGTCATGTCCTGGCTGTGTTCGGTGCGCCAGCAGAATGCTTGGTGGATGGAGGCAAAGAGTTCGAGGGCGAGTTCAAGCAGCTATGCAGAGACTGTCTGATAGACAGACGAGTCACCTCGCCAGACTCGCCGGAAGGCAACGGGCTTACTGAGCGAGTGGTGCGCACAATGAAGTTCTGCTTCAAGAAACTCGCCTTGGAGAAGGGCCTCGATTATGAGTGGGATGAACAGCTCTGGCCGCTCGTGCTGAGCTACAATGCAGCACGCCAAGAGTCCACAGGTGTGGCGCCGTTCACCTTGCTGTTTGCCCAAGAAGCAGTGGTGCCGCCAGATCTGAAGCAAGCGCCCAGCATGGACTTCAGTCCAGAGGTCAAAGATGACAAGGACGCCCGAGTCAAGGACCTCCTCCTGAGAGCAGAGGTAGTGAAGCGACTAATGGTGCACGCTGGCTGCAGCCTGGAGGTTGCACAGCATCGTGATACTTTACATTATGAAGGAAGAAGGGGTGGGGGCATTGAGCCTAAGCCACACCAGTTTAAGGTGGGTGACTTCGTCTACATCTGACAGAAGCCTCGCAGCGGCATGGAAGTCGCGACCAAGTCTGCCATTCTGAAGCTGGTCAAGATACAGCGAGATGGTGTTGTGGTGCTTGAGGACGCCACCAAATTAAGAGAAAAGAGCACCGTGCAGAGCATCGCGCCATGTCACCTACAGGTGAAGGACCAGTATGACTGCAGTGCAGCCGTTCCCAGCAGACACCTTGCATGTGAAGTGTGCAGGAAGACTGATGGAGAAGCATAGATGTTGTTGTGCGACGCATGCAACAGGGGGTACCATTTGTGGTGTCTTACCCCAGCATTGGATGAAGTACCAGAAGGCGAGTGGCTATGTCCTAGCTAAGTGCTCAGGCACGGGGATGCAAGCTGCTAACGCTGAGGTGCAGACCCAGGAAGCCAAGAGTTCTTGTGTCCTGGAGGACAGATTGGGGATGAAGAAGCAGCAATTGAATGAGAAGCTGTCCTCAGACATGCGCCTGCTGCCAGCAGACGTGGGTCCCCGTCGTGTGGTGAAGGGAGACAGATTTCAGCCATGGCATGCTATCTCGTCAAGGGAGATGCTATTGGAGGAGAAGGACATGTTCCTCTACATGCCAGATCAGATTGATTGGGGCAGACAGGACAAGCTCTCTGAGGCCGTGCAGATCTTCATGCTAGGGCACTGGAATGAGGGGCATCGCACGGTGCTGAGCAAGAAGTACCGGGAACAGAAGGCAATGGCAAGGCAGCTGAGGGATGCACCTCTTGTGCCTGCTTTGGCTGAAGAAGAAGTTGAAAAACGAGGAGAATTGAGGCATATGACCAAGGCTCAGGTGCGAGAAGCTAGTGCGCTGCAGTGGGGGCTTGAGCTGGTCATCACGGTGCCCTCCGAGGTGAGGCGCCTGGCGACAGAGGTGGACTGGAAGTCCATCGATGGCGTGGGGGACCCATGGGCAGGCACTGGGGTCATCAGTGAGGTGATGGTGGAGCAATGGCCGCAGTTGGGATTTATGAATAATGACTGGAATTCTCAGCTGGGTTGGTCTGAGGCGCATGACGCACTTCAGCCAGGTAACTATCGCATATGGAAGGAGAAGTATGGTGTTTGTGATGCCGTGGTGACTTCGCCCTGGTTTGCAGCGCTGGATATCGCGTTTCCATTGGCAGTTATGGCCAGTCGTGTGGTGGCATGTGTCCATGTTCCTTCTTACTATTTGACAGACATGACCGAGAGCAGAGCTGCGTACTTCAGACGATTGAGTCAGGCTGGACGCTTGCATGTGATTGGGCATCTGGAACATGGACCCATTGGCCGCAGATGTATGTGGGTTTTGGTGTTCAAGAACCCTCTGGTCAGAGCCAGGATGTTACAGGGTGGAGAAGGTGAAGGCATTGGTATGTTCACTTTCAGTTTGGGCAAGTTCATGGCAGATGGTGATACTACCCAGTATGCTGAACAAGCCCATATTTGAGTCTGTGCTACTGCACGCAGCAGCTACAGATGGGGGATGTTGGAAATCTGGGCTTGCATGAAAGAGCTTAGTGTTCGATCTCAGAATGTCAGAATTTCAAAAATTTTGTAGCTCTACGATCTTGTACTATGTTGAGATTGCTGAACAGTTACCGACACCAGTGAATGTTAATGACGAACTTATGATTATCCGCGAGTGTTAAGATTGCTCGGACCCAACAGTATTCGTACCATCATGTGCACGCGTTTGCGACAGCTGTAACAAACGCCGGCTTCTCATGGTACCGCGCCGGGTTTGTCCAGCTGGTGACACGCGTGACAGAGATGACAGGATGACAGGTTTCGTTAAGATGACTGCCCGAGGGGTGCAGACCTGCCATAGAAGATGTGGTCATTATCGGGTGACCAAGAAATGATAAGATGAAGATGACAGTGACTACTTTGCCACTGACGTGTCAGTCAAAATGTGGTGAACGGTAACATTGTTAGCGCTGGCATGGAATAATGACTTTCCATTGGCCAGATGAAGATTTAGGGGCTAGAACCCGTTACAGTTTTGGGAAATGTGACAGAGCATTGAGATATAAGTAAGCTCTGACTGTAGGTCAGGCTAGTGGACTCATTATTATTTTGCCTCACAAGAGTGCTAGGTGGCTGTTCGCGTGCCAGTGCTAGAGTGCTAAGATAGTTCTGCTCACAGCTTTGTACAATAATTCGTACTTTGTGGTTATTATACCGATCTTTTATGAATATATTTTACTGTTGTTTTTATTCCTTTTCATGTTGGAAATCTGGGCTTGCATATAAGAGCTTAGCGTTCGATCTCAGAATATCAGAATTTCAAAAAATTTGTAGCTCTACGATCTTGTGCTGTGTTAAGACTGCCTGGATAATTGCCGACACGAGTGAATGTTAAGAACGAGTTTATGTCTATCCGCGAGCGTTAAGATTGCTCGGACCCGACAGTATTCGTACCATCATGTGCACGCGTTTGCGACAGCTGTAACAAACGCCGGCTTCTCATGGTACCGCGCCGGGTTTGTCCAGCTGGTGACACACGTGACAGAGATGACAAGTATGGCAGGCTTCGTTAAGATGACTGCCCGAGAGGTGCAGACCTGCCAGAGAAGATATGGTCATTATCGGGTGACCAAGAAATGATAAGATGAAGATGGCAGTGACTACTCTGCCAC